>JAANHX010000798.1:0-53739 GCA_011320135.1 Phytophthora betacei
GCGGCCGATGTACTGGTGCAATACTGTACAGTACTGTACAGTAAAAGCTTTCTACCTGATATGACCAATGAACGATTCCTCTATCAGATATAGCAGCATATCATGCTAATCAGGTCATCTTCAGTAAACAGGCCATTACTACATGTAGTTATAAAGTCTTATGAGGCGCCAATATCAGCGTATATGAACAGGTGAGAAAGCATGCCGGCTTAGGAAGCATAACATGCAAATGTACTTCGCTGTGCGTCTCCAGATCTAACGTGGAGGCGATAGAGTTTAGATGGGCTACTGTCTTTTGCGTTTTCGTGCGCCAGACAAGAATTTAGTCGGACTTGTAAAAGTTGTTGGTACTGTACATATAGCTTCGACTGCCTAAAATACGTATGTACCAAAAATTGTCTTCGAGAACACATACAAATCGAATGTGTTCTCGATGCAGTCGAAAAATGATACAAACACTTTCAAGGCTGCTAGTTACTGACATACGATTAATTGCAAGGTTTTTCCACGGCCACTTCGTAGTTGTAGGCTACACATATAGACTTGCTGTCCTCAAAAATTTGTATCAGGTCTGTCATTTGAGCAATAAGTACTGCATCAAGTTACTCCATAGTGGAGAACGGACTCGGTGGACCTGAATTATATCATTTACGACAGGATATCAAGTTTGTTAAGATTCATTTATGACAGGTTTTACTAGACGCAGCGTCACTGACGCTCGTCGCTCTCTCGTTCTTCATTGAAGCTGCCTTCCCTGCGGCAACAGCACCGCGATTTGAGCAGGGGGGCGCGTTGAAGCGAACCGCGAGGGCCCGAAGTTCGCCGGCGAGCAAACCAGTTCGTTGTGAAGCATTCACTCTAACAGCTTGCAAACCGCCCACGGTCGAACTCAGTATAATAGTAATTCACTTATTTTAGATAGCTGCTGCGGGCAGTTCGGTGCCTCAATATCCCAGCACATACCACTTCCCGCAGTGTGAACATGTACAGTAGCAGACGCCATTCCTGCCTGTGCACACAAATACCGAAATGCCTGACCGAATTGATGAAAGTGATAGATTTTCGCATTGTTGGCCAATGCCAGCGGCACGCGAGCCAAGCCAGCCACGCAGCCCAGCATCACTTCGGAGCGGCAAGGTAGCGGAGCTGGGTTCGATGGCAAAGTGTGGGGACCGGTGCTCGCAAATATGTAGATATGCAAAGCACAAGCAACTTCAACCTCGTCTTTGCTTGATCAGCATTCTTTTTTCTCCTCGCGTGTCAACAGTTGTAGAGCGTTGGCTGCAGTAGCACTGTCATGAACTTGCTCTGTCCAAGGTTTATTTGCAATGCCGTTGTGCTGTACATATGTTTTTTTGCCTAGTGCAGCCTTGTAACAGCAGCGATTTCGCGTCGAACGGGCGCAATCGAGCGAACAAAGAGATCCAGTAGACAACAAATCGGTGGGGACTTTCCTTGATCCGACTATGAAGTCGCGGTGCGGCAGCATGGGCCACGCGCCACGCCGTGGCAGGCTATCGTCTTCTGGCAGCGCGACAAGCGCTGTGATCTCCACAGCAGTCGCTGCAGTTACTCGTGTGGGCGTCGGTCCGTGGCAGCTACGCTTTTACGACGCCTTAGCCCTCTGCATACACTTGTTGCTGCTGTCCTTATCATCGCCTCATAATACCTCGGCAGTCGCAACCGAGGCGAGAGATACAGTACTGCACGGTGCAGTACTGTGCAGTCTGCACCCCGATTTCGCGTCCTCGGACCTTTGATAAACTTCCGGATATAATGATCCAGAATCTAAAACGAGAAATGATTGTGTGCTAAAATATAGTTTATTTGCAAATCCTATGTGGTCCACCCCTGCGAAAACAAGGTGCAGTACTGTAGTGCTTGAGCTTGGGAGTTCGGTGTGCGATGGGTGTGTGCCGTCTGTGTCCGTTCGGCCAACAGGAAGAGTGTCCTCCCGGCAGCCGATCAGTAGGAGCTCCAACCAGCTGACTGGCTCGTGATGCTCATTCTCTCTTTCCCTGTTAAAGCTCGCAACGCTCGGCGGAGGACCAACCTAGGAGTTGCTTGCCATTGGCATCGCAGGTAGGCAAATTTTTAAGGGAGTCAATAGTGCTCCGGTGCTGAACGTGCGGCACCGCAGGGCAACAGACCAGACGTAGCGGCCAGAGCCATGGGAGCGCTTCAACTCGAACAGCACGTGACAGCATCTTCAACTGCTCTCTTGATGTCCCCATGGAGCGACCTACGAGACAATAAACACTACCAGCATAATGGATACAACTATGCTGAAGGCCAATTAACGTGCTCGCCCGCATCGGCCGACCCCGCCAGCGACAGCGTGCACCAAACCGGTACCAACTACAGCTCTAACAACGCCGGCGACGGGCCTGAAAAGACCCGCGACCGCAAGAGCTGGTTTCCACGCTTCAAGTCCAATTGGCTGGGCACCTTTCGCTCCAAGCAAATGTTTCACTGCTGCGAGTGCGCAGTAGTGCCGCCGGCCAGTGGCAGCTCCCTCTCGAGCCAGGCGGGCCGCTACAAGGGTGCTGAGGGCAAGCACTGCCGTTGCGGCAAGGACCAGTGGCACCTGGCCAAGTCCGTGGAGGAGACTGAGTACAACCGTCGGATGGAGATCAGCAAAGCCCTCGGGGGCATGCGTTACGATGAGGCTGTGCTGCGTCTGAGAAGCATGGGCCAGTCCGAGCTTGACTTCAAGCCGTCCGAGCACGTGATCAATGCTGGTTCGCCCACTCAGCTCCGCAGCACTCGAGGATTCGCTCCAGCGTCATCGTCCTCGCTGTCTTCGGCGTCCTCGAACCCGCCCAAACGTGTTCGCAGTGTGTCAAGTGGTCCACTCCCCACGCCCGTCACGAGGACGTACGCGACATCTCAACTCATGAAGTCCGAGTTATCAACACTGCCTACGATATCTCCTCAAATGTATAGTTACGAGAACCCGGCCAAGCAGTACGGAGCGTACACCCCAATGTATAGCAACAACGGCATCGAGTACACGCAGGCTGCTCAGTCGCACCACCCATCGGAGTATGAGCACCTTGCGCCAGCACCTTTCGGCGATGAAGAGGGATTTGGAGAGCTTCTCCAGGGAATTCTGGAGGACGACTCGCGAGTAGCTGCAGGCGTGAGCCTGGGTCTTAGTCCAAATCAGGCGAACGTGTACGCTGGGACCCGGTACGGCTATTATGCCGGCGTCCCCGCGACTAACGGTAGTGTAGCACCGCTGAAGCGTACGATGAGTATGCCGTCGTATGCTATGACGCCTTCCATGACGACCTCACCACCTCGTGGGGGCCCGGTACAGGAGTACTATGATTCGACACGCCGGGCCAGCTTGAACCAGGCACCAACTTACGTCAACTTCCAGCAGCATGTGCCGCAACAGCAGCCAATGTTACAGCAGCAATTTCCTTACCAACAACAGCAACACCCACCGCAACAGCAGCAGGTGTACAGTAGATCGCTGTCCATGACGCCGAGTAACATGGCCACCGCCACTTCAACTTCATTTTCTGCATGAACTGTGCCGACTGAGCGTATAGTAAGTAGTTCAAATAGCTAAATAGCCGAGCGGAGGCAGGAGCTTAAGACGAGACTCGATGTAAATACAAGCGTGCCTGTGTGTGCGTTGTTTGACTGTGTGCTGGCCCAGTAGTACTGGGGGACCGGCTTGTTACTCTAACTATAATAGTTACGCCCTTGAAGGTACGGCCACGAATTCTCGGCTCTGCGTCAGCTTGTCGTCAGGCTCCGTCAGAAAAGTCTCTAGGAGCGTGTTGAAGCGTTCGGCTTCGGACAGGACGAGGTCATTGCCGCCCTCGGCCAACACTTCGAGTCGGGAGTGCATGATACGCTCGCTCAGGTACTCGCTGTGGAACGGAGGCACGAAATTATCCTGGCCGCCGGCGACCACGAGCGTTTTACACTTAATGTACGGCAGATGGCCGCAGATAAGATCGCCGCCGTCCTCACGCTCCACCTGACGAAGCGCTTCGAGCATCTCTGAGGCAGCACACATATTGTAAGACAAATTGCCACACAATTCTAAAAATAATCAACAGACCCATGCACGCACCGGCCCACTTGATCTGAAGGTTCTCGGCACCAAACTTTGCTATAGCTGCCTCACGCATCTCCTTGGGCCACGCGGTCACATCGGCGTGCTCCTCCATGTCCTCTAGGTCCTCATCGCTCACAAAAGCCTGCAGCAAATCACATCAAGTTTTTTCAGCCGGCGGCAGATGCAAGTTGGCACATCCAAGAGCTGCGTACGTTGCCGTTCACCAGCACTAGGCGCGATACTCGCTCGGGGTGCTTGGCCGCTAGTACAGCGCTCACATTGGCGCCGTGGCTGCAGCCTAACACCGAGAACTCCTCCAGCGCGAGCGCGTCGGCTGCGCGCAGAACCTCGTCAGCATCACGTTCGACACGTTCCCGCCCAAATTCCTGCTCCGGTGCGCGCAGGTTTACGCCATAGAGCGCGAAGCTTCGCGTGATCTGCACGCTGCCAAATTGGGAACGGAAGTCGCTAGCCGCGGAGCCGAATGTGGACGGCAAACACAGCAGTTTGGGCAACTCCGGAACTGCGGAGGTCGGAGCAAATGCGAACAACAAGGATTCTGAATCACCCACGGGCAGTTGAAGACTGCGGAAGCCCGGGAGAGCAATTGAGTAGCGACGCATCATGATGTTGAGCGCCAAAAAGGGGAAATTGGTGAGGATGTTTATTGTAAGTTTCAGCAGAAATGTTGTGTAAAATGTAATTGATCTTGTGTGTGTACGTAGGCAGCTAGGTTTTCCACACGAGCACGGAGACACCCGCTGCAACGCTAAAGTAGACGTACGTTTTGATCTCGTGCGTCACGTAGGCGCCGAACGACGATCCGACGACGCAATTCCAGCCGCGGCCATATTCCTTTTCCATGCTGCGGCGCACAAACTCCGCGATTGTCGAGAACGTTTTCTCCGACTGTGGAGCGCACTCGCATGTCAAGTTAGTCACTGGGAGGCCAACTCATAGTTTTATGGCACTAGCATCCAGACGCACCGTGACTTGCAGTTGAAAGGCATCTCTAGCGGTGCTCAGTGCCTTCTCGAGCATGGCATCCGTCATGTCCTCAGCGAACACGACGGTCTTGTAGAACATGTCGTTGCTCTTGCCAGCCATCGGCGGCGGGATGGTTGATCAAGCGGATAATATCCGTATTGTGTGAGCGGCTCTTTGCGGTTGCAAGCGACTGTCCCGAGTTGCTTGGTGCGAATCGTAGATGCCACCAGTCTCTTGAAATCGTCGCCCTGGAGACGTCGTTTCGATGTACTACCTCTGCTCGGAAAATAAATCACCTTTCCAAAAATATTTCGCAGTGCTCCGCCTCGTTTTTTTTTTCATGATTAAGTTTGCGGAGGGCTGCAGATCCTTCTGTAAAACAGGTGCATGCTATAGCTCGTATGACAGGTCGAGAAGAAGTAGAAAGAAGAAGAAGACGTTACTTGTAGGCGTCAAAAGATGAAGTGAGGTAGATTAGAGTTGGCCCACTACAAGCAGGCTGCCTAGCAGCAGACTTAAGATGATTGGTTTTAGGAGAACAACACTGGTACAGACTATCGCATAGCTACATCTTGACTAACAGCTTTAACGAGACCTATTGTATCGGATCATCACCTTCCAGAGGTAGCTGGTACAATATGACATTATGTAAAGGTGCAACCATTGACAGCCTCCCTGCATCTTTGCATACTTTACACATCACAGAATGCGTTCAATTATACAGGTCTGCGAAGATTCTCTTTGCAGACGCCTCAGTCCTCATTGTCGTCAGCCGAGGAAGCCCCGAGTTAGCTGCTCCAGCTTTGCCCATTCAGTCTTGCTGTCTGGGAAGACGGACTTCGCGGGCAGGCCATGGTAGCGACCTTGAAGACTGCTCGTTTCGCAGCACCGGTGCCGGGCACGCCATCATCAGCGCCGAAAGACCTGGAGAAACAGAAGCTCGGCACTGCAGCCAAGATCCAACAGCGCAAGCGCAAGCGGGCGGCAGCCCGTAAGAAGAGCCAAGGTCCTGGTGCCGAGCTCAGCGTGGAGGCATAGTGCTTGGTGACCAGAGGGCGTGAGGCCGCGAGGGCCGGATTAAAAAAAAGGAAGAAGCCGCTGGGGCAAGCCGAAGAATGCTGTTGGTGGCTTGCTCTCAGAGCCCTTCGAGCCGCCATGGCCGAGATCACTGTAGAGCCTACTGAAACAACAGCCACAGTGAGCAGTGCAGCGTCGTGCAGCTCGCGTAGTGGCGCAGGAGCGTCGGCGAGTGGGCCAACAGAGCATCTTGCTGCTGCCACGGCGGATTATTCTCACGTCATTGAATCGAGGGACCGTAGTGACGCGTTTTCAACCTCTAGCGTCACAGACCAGACTGTAGCTCAGATCTTGACGGAACTTGCAGGTTGCATGACCGATGAAGTCAAACATCACGAAGAGGTAGAGCAGGCGGCTGGTAGAACAGGCAAGGGTTCTCGGAAAGCCCAGACTACTGCCACCGACCAAAGTGTTACTGCTAGTGCACAATTACTTTCTGTCACCGGACTGGCTGCAACCGCCGAACGTGCAGCTACTGCCACCATTCTGGCCACTTCTGACACCGAACTCTCATCTGATGATGCAATGTGTTATCCGATATACGGCAAGTACTATAGCAGTAAGCAAGTGACTGTCACAACTGACTATGCAACTACCACAAGGACCTGGAGCGTGGCTCGTATCAATGATCGCCGTGATTCTCCTCTTGGTCCAGAGTATCGTGCGTTGTGGGTCAACCGTCTGCTTGTGAATCGACGCTATTATCAGCGCACGTGGGAGCCTCGTCAGCAGTTGCTGGACGATGATTTCGCTGAGGAGTTGGACCTCGTGGATCGCTGGAAGGCTTCCGATGTGAAAAGTTTAAGGACTTCTGGCCTAAGGACGAATACGGCAAGCGTGCAATTGGTGCCGGTGCTTGAGGCCTATGCATGTTCACTGCATTGAAGTGTGCTGATGAGCTTGCTGGGCGACCGGACATCGTGACGCAAGATGATATTGATACATTCGCTGCTGATGAACTCCGAGAGCGTGGAGTGGACCTCACACGGGGTACTTCGTGGAAGATAGTCCTTCGGTTCCTGCGTCGACTTAGGGATGCTGGACGTGATTTTATCTTTAAGGCCATCGACAAAGACAGCTTCACCATAGCTGGACGCCGTGGATCACGTATACTGGAGGAATTGCCTCTTCAGACCGGACTTTACTTCGTTGTTGCGTACAACCACAGCCACGTTGGACACGCGTTCGTGCTCAAAATTCAAGGGAAGAAGGCAAGATCCGGCAGATTTTCGACTTGGAGGATCCTAAACCAGTGTCGTCGGCGATGGATTGGATCACTTTCGTGGCCTGCATTCGTCCTTTCATTGTCTTCAAGAAGAAGTAGATGGATAGGAGTCGGTAGGGATTTCTGCGGGTTTGCCTTATCGATAATAAATGTTCCTAGCAAATTGTGTCTGCATGGATGCTGAAATACATATGCCTATTATAATTCGGTACAGGACCAGGGAAACCTCGGCGAGCTTGGTGCGAACAAAAGATAAAACTGTGGTGAAGTGCTTTCTCAGAAATAAGAGAATGGGCCTGACGCGGGGTCACTATCCCGAATCAGTGACAATTTCAAGTGATTAGAGAGGATTTGGGTTGGCTGGCACGGATGCAAGTTGCCTGTGGTGGATTAGCCATGGCGAGCAGCACCCCGTATGGAATGACGATGGATCCGATATGAGCGACGTACGAGAAGGCAAGATCCACCAAGACTTACCTCGGATCCACCCTTACCTGGATTCACTAAGATGGATATGGGATATACTATACAAGAGTGGATCGAGTGTGGATCCTATGAAGGAAGGATGGTCGGTGCCCTCTGAAGGTGGATCTAGTAGCCACGGCTAACGAGAAGTCAGGATCCACCGCAAGGTACCCCGGATCCCATACTTCCGGGTTCGGATCCAAGGAGGGAGGATCCCGCATAGAAGGACCTGGATCCAGGGTACAGGGATGAGGATGCAGTGGATCTGGAACTTTCGTGGGACAATGGAGGTCACAGACGATTGCAAGATGATGTTGGACGATTGGAGAGCACGGATCCACGGCGAGTGTACAATTACAGTGAAGTGGATCCAAGCGACCTGGATCCGGATGAGTGTACCTATAATAGGGTGACCATGATGATTACGTCATGGATCCGGTGGATCTGAAGATAATACAGCTGGGATGATGGGTCTAGGGAAGAAGAGACATGCAGCCGAGCCTGGTAAGGGATTTAGCAGATGAAAGACATAGAAGGTAGAAATCCAGGCAGGTATAGGCTTAAATATCAATACAGACCTCAATTTGCACTGTGGAGGGCAAGTGACCTGTAGTCGTCTCGGGGGTTGGATTTGGCCTCGGGCGATCGCCGTAACAGGAGTGAACATTGGCCCTGGACAAGGACAGCGTCTACTTCGCCCGCCAAGCATCAGGTCTCACTATGGAGTAATCAAGATCACGAACTAGAGAACAAGTGGGCACGGAATCCTAACGGGATCATCAAGTGGAGATCAACTACGTATAGCGTTTCGACGGGGATTGGATTTGGCCTCGCAGAACATTCGTAGCGGAGATGAGCATTGGCCCGGACAAGTTTCGTGTATACTTCGACCCTAGGGACTAACTCAATAAATAAAGTCCTCAATTTGCACTGTGGAGGGCAAGTGACCTGTAGTCGTCTCGGGGGTTGGATTTGGCCTCGGGCGATCGCCGTAACAGGAATGAACATTGGCCCTGGACAAGGACAGCGTCTACTTCGCCCGCCAAGCATCAGGTCTCATTATGGAGTAATCAAGATCACGAACTAGAGAACAAGTGGGCACGGAATCGTAACGGGATCATCAAGTGGAGATCAACTACGTATAGCGTTTCGACGGGGATTGGATTTGGCCTCGCAGAACATTCGTAGCGGAGATGAGCATTGGCCCGGACAAGTTTCGTGTATACTTCGTCCCTAGGGACTAACTCAATAAATAAAGTCCTCAATTTGCACAGTATCACTTAAGTGCTTTCCCGCCCTCAAGAACCGGAACTACATTGGCCGTACGAGCCAGGAGAAGGTTGGGAATTGCGAATCTAGTGTTGGTAGTGATAACTGGATAATACATTGGCCAGATCCTACAACCTAGTGAGCTTTTCCTTTACTTGTGCAGATCCGACAGGTTAACCGAATTTACTACTTGGTCGGTTACACCCTAGAGGTTCTCAACTCTCAAGATCCCGTCACAGGAGGCGGCAAGTACGACGCAAAGGAAACTACAAAGGCAAGGGAACACACCCGCAAGGCAACCCTACGGCCAGATCCACGATCTAGGCCCCGAATCCATAAGCTCGAATATTCGCTTAGGATACGGAACCATCCACGGACGCAGAGTGAAGATTTTCCACTGCTGCTCCACCCCATCCCCACGTCTCGCCAAGACGCTCAAGTTTCTCCACTTGAACTCTTCGGAAGCTACCGAGAGAGCAAGATCCCGCCCTACCGACGGGTACACAAGGTGAGGAAAGTTCAGCAGAACACGGATCATCGGGGGACCCCCTCCGTTAGTCGGTGTCTGGGTGCAGTTGGTAAGTGGATCCGGCAATCTCGCAGATTTTGCTGATCCCGCTACACCACAGTTGGAAAATTAAAAGAGTTGCAATACCAGCAATCCCAGTCGTGCAAATAGGCAACAATAAGCCGTCACGTAAAACCTTCCGATAGTAATCGGCCAAAACACACAGTCTCTTGGCCTTGCCGGATGAACCATCGCTACTGAGCTTCGAGTTCGCCGACAGACATAACACACTCAAACAAGCTTGACCAGACGCTTACCTTGAAGCCGGACGTCGCACTGTGTGCTTGAGTGGAAATTCTGTTCTGTATTTATGTTTACCCTTTCGGGCCTATTCCTAATAAGAAGTCCTAATTACGTATGCATATATCAAGTGAGCTATGATCCGTTATGGATCTTCTTGCACGCCAAGCGTCGTCTGCACCGTCGTATGAGCATTTTTATCATCCCGCGCCCTGTCCCAGACGGTGAGCATGCCTTCAAAGGGTCGCCGAGTCTTCCGCTAACTCATCCCAACCGCCACTGAGGGTTCGTACCGTAGATGGTCAGTTCAACCCACGGTTGGAAGAATAAAAGAGTTGCAATACCAGCAATCCCGGTCGTGCAAATAGGCAACAATAAGCCGTCACGTAAAACCTCCCGATAGTAATCGGCCAAAAGACACAGTCTATTGGCCTAGCCGGATGAACCATCGCTACTGAGCTTCGAGTTCGCCGACAGACATACCACACTCAAACAAGCTTGACCAGACGCTTACCTTGAAGCCGGACGTCGCACTGTGTGCTTGAGTGGAAATTCTGTTCTGTATTTATGTTTACCCTTTCGGGCCTATTCCTAATAAGAAGTCCTAATTACGTATGCATATATCAAGTGAGCTATGATCCGTTATGGATCTTCTTGCACGCCAAGCGTCGTCTGCACCGTCGTATGAGCATTTTTATCATCCCGCGCCCTGTCCCAGACGGTGAGCATGCCTTCAAAGGGTCGCCGAGTCTTCCGCTAACTCATCCCAACCGCCACTGAGGGTTCGTACCGTAGATGGTCAGTTCAACCCACGGTTGGAAGAATAAAAGAGTTGCAATACCAGCAATCCCGGTCGTGCAAATAGGCAACAATAAGCCGTCACGTAAAACCTCCCGATAGTAATCGGCCAAAAGACACAGTCTATTGGCCTAGCCGGATGAACCATCGCTACTGAGCTTCGAGTTCGCCGACAGACATACCACACTCAAACAAGCTTGACCAGACGCTTACCTTGAAGCCGGACGTCGCACTGTGTGCTTGAGTGGAAATTCTGTTCTGTATTTATGTTTACCCTTTCGGGCCTATTCCTAATAAGAAGTCCTAATTACGTATGCATATATCAAGTGAGCTATGATCCGTTATGGATCTTCTTGCACGCCAAGCGTCGTCTGCACCGTCGTATGAGCATTTTTATCATCCCGCGCCCTGTCCCAGACGGTGAGCATGCCTTCAAAGGGTCGCCGAGTCTTCCGCTAACTCATCCCAACCGCCACTGAGGGTTCGTACCGTAGACGGTCAGTTCAACACTCGGTTGGAAGAATAAAAGCGTTGCAATACCAGCAATCCCAGTCGTGCAAATAGGCAACAATAAGCCGTCACGTAAAACCTCCCGATAGTAATTGGCCAAAACACACCGTCTCTTGGCCTTGCCGGATGAACCATCGCTACTGAGCTTCGAGTTCGCCGACAGACATAACACACTCAAACAAGCTTGACCAGACTCTTACCTTGAAGCCGGACGTCGCACTGTGTGCTTGAGTGGAAATTCTGTTCTGTATTTATGTTTACCCTTTCGGGCCTATTCCTAATAAGAAGTCCTAATTACGTATGCATATATCAAGTGAGCTATGATCCGTTATGGATCTTCTTGCACGCCAAGCGTCGTCTGCACCGTCGTGTGAGCATTTTTATCATCCCGCGCCCTGTCCCAGAGGGTGAGCATGCCTTCAAAGGGTCTCCGAGTCTTCCGCTAACTCATCCCAACCGCCACTGAGGGTTCGTACCGTAGATGGTCAGTTCAACACTCGGCTGGAAGAATAAAAGAGTTGCAATACCAGCAATCCCAGTCGTGCAAATAGGCAACAATAAGCCGTCACGTAAAACCTCCCGATAGTAATCGGCCAAAACACACAGTCTCTTGGCCTTGCCGGATGAACCATCGCTACTGAGCTTCGAGTTCGCCGACAGACATACCACACTCAAACAAGCTTGACCAGACGCTCACCTTGAAGCCGGACGTCGCACTGTGTGCTTGAGTGGAAATTCTGTTCTGTATTTATGTTTACCCTTTCGGGCCTATTCCTAATAAGAAGTACTAATTACGTATGCATATATGAAGTGAGCTATGATCCGTTATGGATCTTCTTGCACGCCAAGCGTCGTCTGCACCGTCGTATGAGCATTTGTATCATCCCGCGCCCTGTCCCAGAGGGTGAGCATGCCTTCAAAGGGTCTCCGAGTCTTCCGCTAACTCATCCCAACCGCCACTGAGGGTTCGTACCGTAGATGGTCAGTTCAACACTCGGTTGGAAGAATAAAAGAGTTGCAATACCAGCAATACCAGTCGTGCAAATAGGCAACAATAAGCCGTCACGTAAAACCTCCCGATAGTAATCGGATTAAAACACACAGTCTCTTGGCCTTGCCGGATGAACCATTGCTACTGAGCTTCGAGTTCGCCGACAGACATAACACACTCAAACAAGCTTGACCAGACTCTTACCTTGAAGCCGGACGTCGCACTGTGTGCTTGAGTGGAAATTCTGTTCTGTATTTATGTTTACCCTTTCGGGCCTATTCCTAATAAGAAGTCCTAATTACGTATGCATATATCAAGTGAGCTATGATCCGTTATGGATCTTCTTGCACGCCAAGCGTCGTCTGCACCGTCGTATGAGCATTTTTATCATCCCGCGCCCTGTCCCAGACGGTGAGCATGCCTTCAAAGGGTCTCCGAGTCTTCCGCTAACTCATCCCAACCGCCACTGAGGGTTCGTACCGTAGATGGTCAGTTCAACACTCGGCTGGAAGAATAAAAGAGTTGCAATACCAGCAATCCCAGTCGTGCAAATAGGCAACAATAAGCCGTCACGTAAAACCTCCCGATAGTAATCGGCCAAAACACACAGTCTCTTGGCCTTGCCGGATGAACCATCGCTACTGAGCTTCGAGTTCGCCGACAGACATACCACACTCAAACAAGCTTGACCAGACTCTTACCTTGAAGCCGGACGTCGCACTGTGTGCTTGAGTGGAAATTCTGTTCTGTATTTATGTTTACCCTTTCGGGCCTATTCCTAATAAGAAGTCCTAATTACGTATGCATATATGAAGTGAGCTATGATCCGTTATGGATCTTCTTGCACGCCAAGCGTCGTCTGCACCGTCGTATGAGCATTTTTATCATCCCGCGCCCTGTTCCAGACGGTGAGCATGCCTTCAAAGGGTCGACGAGTCTTCCGCTAACTCATCCCAACCGCCACTGAGGGTTCGTACCGTAGATGGTCAGTTCAACACTCGGGTTGGAAGAATAAAAGCGTTGCAATACCAGCAATCCCAGTCGTGCAAATAGGCAACAATAAGCCGTCACGTAAAACCTCCCGATAGTAATCGGCCAAAACACACAGTCTATTGGCCTTGCCGGATGAACCATCGCTACTGAGCTTCGAGTTCGCCGACAGACATAACACACTCAAACAAGCTTGACCAGACGCTTACCTTGAAGCCGGACGTCGCACTGTGTGCTTGAGTGGAAATTCTGTTCTGTATTTATGTTTACCCTTTCGGGCCTATTCCTAATAAGAAGTCCTAATTACGTATGCATATATCAAGTGAGCTATGATCCGTTATGGATCTTCTTGCACGCCAAGCGTCGTCTGCACCGTCGTATGAGCATTTTTATCATCCCGCGCCCTGTCCCAGACGGTGAGCATGCCTTCAAAGGGTCTCCGAGTCTTCCGCTAACTCATCCCAACCGCCACTGAGGGTTCGTACCGTAGATGGTCAGTTCAACACTCGGGTTGGAAGAATAAAAGCGTTGCAATACCAGCAATCCCAGTCGTGCAAATAGTCAACAATAAGCCGTCACGTAAAACCTCCCGACAGTAATCGGCCAAAACACACAGTCTATTGGCCTTGCCGGATGAACCATCGCTACTGAGCTTCGAGTTCGCCGACAGACATAACACACTCAAACAAGCTTGACCAGACGCTTACCTTGAAGCCGGACGTCGCACTGTGTGCTTGAGTGGAAATTCTGTTCTGTATTTATGTTTACTCTTTCGGGCCTATTCCTAATAAGAAGTCCTAATTACGTATGCATATATCAAGTGAGCTATGATCCGTTATGGATCTTCTTGCACGCCAAGCGTCGTCTGCACCGTCGTATGAGCATTTTTATCATCCCGCGCCCTGTCCCAGACGGTGAGCATGCCTTCAAAGGGTCTCCGAGTCTTCCGCTAACTCATCCCAACCGCCACTGAGGGTTCGTACCGTAGATGGTCAGTTCAACACTCGGTTGGAAGAATAAAAGAGTTGCAATACCAGCAATACCAGTCGTGCAAATAGGCAACAATAAGCCGTCACGTAAAACCTCCCGATAGTAATCGGCCAAAACACACAGTCTTTTGGCCTTGCCGGATGAACCATCGCTACTGAGCTTCGAGTTCGCCGACAGACATAACACACTCAAACAAGCTTGACCAGACGCTTACCTTGAAGCCGGACGTCGCACTGTGTGCTTGAGTGGAAATTCTGTTCTGTATTTATGTTTACCCTTTCGGGCCTATTCCTAATAAGAAGTCCTAATTACGTATGCATATATCAAGTGAGCTATGATCCGTTATGGATCTTCTTGCACGCCAAGCGTCGTCTGCACCGTCGTATGAGCATTTTTATCATCCCGCGCCCTGTCCCAGACGGTGAGCATGCCTTCAAAGGGTCGCCGAGTCTTCCGCTCGCTCATCCCAACCGCCACTGAGGGTTCGTACCGTAGATGGTCAGTTCAACACTCGGTTGGAAGAATAAAAGAGTTGCAATACCAGCAATACCAGTCGTGCAAATAGGCAACAATAAGCCGTCACGTAAAACCTCCCGATAGTAATCGGCCAAAACACACAGTCTATTGGCCTTGCCGGATGAACCATCGCTACTGAGCTTCGAGTTCGCCGACAGACATACCACACTCAAACAAGCTTGACCAGACGCTTACCTTGAAGCCGGACGTCGCACTGTGTGCTTGAGTGGAAATTCTGTTCTGTATTTATGTTTACCCTTTCGGGCCTATTCCTAATAAGAAGTCCTAATTACGTATGCATATATCAAGTGAGCTATGATCCGTTATGGATCTTCTTGCACGCCAAGCGTCGTCTGCACCGTCGTATGAGCATTTTTATCATCCCGCGCCCTGTCCCAGACGGTGAGCATGCCTTCAAAGGGTCGCCGAGTCTTCCGCTCGCTCATCCCAACCGCCACTGAGGGTTCGTACCGTAGATGGTCAGTTCAACACTCGGTTGGAAGAATAAAAGAGTTGCAATACCAGCAATACCAGTCGTGCAAATAGGCAACAATAAGCCGTCACGTAAAACCTCCCGATAGTAATCGGCCAAAACACACAGTCTATTGGCCTTGCCGGATGAACCATCGCTACTGAGCTTCGAGTTCGCCGACAGACATAACACACTCAAACAAGCTTGACCAGACGCTTACCTTGAAGCCGGACGTCGCACTGTGTGCTTGAGTGGAAATTCTGTTCTGTATTTATGTTTACCCTTTCGGGCCTATTCCTAATAAGAAGTCCTAATTACGTATGCATATATCAAGTGAGCTATGATCCGTTATGGATCTTCTTGCACGCCAAGCGTCGTCTGCACCGTCGTATGAGCATTTTTATCATCCCGCGCCCTGTCCCAGACGGTGAGCATGCCTTCAAAGGGTCGCCGAGTCTTCCGCTAACTCATCCCAACCGCCACTGAGGGTTCGTACCGTAGATGGTCAGTTCAACACTCGGTTGGAAGAATAAAAGAGTTGCAATACCAGCAATACCAGTCGTGCAAATAGGCAACAATAAGCCGTCACGTAAAACCTCCCGATAGTAATCGGCCAAAACACACAGTCTATTGGCCTTGCCGGATGAACCATCGCTACTGAGCTTCGAGTTCGCCGACAGACATAACACACTCAAACAAGCTTGACCAGACGCTTACCTTGAAGCCGGACGTCGCACTGTGTGCTTGAGTGGAAATTCTGTTCTGTATTTATGTTTACCCTTTCGGGCCTATTCCTAATAAGAAGTCCTAATTACGTATGCATATATCAAGTGAGCTATGATCCGTTATGGATCTTCTTGCACGCCAAGCGTCGTCTGCACCGTCGTATGAGCATTTTTATCATCCCGCGCCCTGTCCCAGACGGTGAGCATGCCTTCAAAGGGTCGCCGAGTCTTCCGCTAACTCATCCCAACCGCCACTGAGGGTTCGTACCGTAGATGGTCAGTTCAACACTCGGTTGGAAGAATAAAAGAGTTGCAATACCAGCAATACCAGTCGTGCAAATAGGCAACAATAAGCCGTCACGTAAAACCTCCCGATAGTAATCGGCCAAAACACACAGTCTATTGGCCTTGCCGGATGAACCATCGCTACTGAGCTTCGAGTTCGCCGACAGACATAACACACTCAAACAAGCTTGACCAGACGCTTACCTTGAAGCCGGACGTCGCACTGTGTGCTTGAGTGGAAATTCTGTTCTGTATTTATGTTTACCCTTTCGGGCCTATTCCTAATAAGAAGTCCTAATTACGTATGCATATATCAAGTGAGCTATGATCCGTTATGGATCTTCTTGCACGCCAAGCGTCGTCTGCACCGTCGTATGAGCATTTTTATCATCCCGCGCCCTGTCCCAGACGGTGAGCATGCCTTCAAAGGGTCGCCGAGTCTTCCGCTAACTCATCCCAACCGCCACTGAGGGTTCGTACCGTAGATGGTCAGTTCAACACTCGGTTGGAAGAATAAAAGAGTTGCAATACCAGCAATACCAGTCGTGCAAATAGGCAACAATAAGCCGTCACGTAAAACCTCCCGATAGTAATCGGCCAAAACACACAGTCTATTGGCCTTGCCGGATGAACCATCGCTACTGAGCTTCGAGTTCGCCGACAGACATAACACACTCAAACAAGCTTGACCAGACGCTTACCTTGAAGCCGGACGTCGCACTGTGTGCTTGAGTGGAAATTCTGTTCTGTATTTATGTTTACCCTTTCGGGCCTATTCCTAATAAGAAGTCCTAATTACGTATGCATATATCAAGTGAGCTATGATCCGTTATGGATCTTCTTGCACGCCAAGCGTCGTCTGCACCGTCGTATGAGCATTTTTATCATCCCGCGCCCTGTCCCAGACGGTGAGCATGCCTTCAAAGGGTCGCCGAGTCTTCCGCTAACTCATCCCAACCGCCACTGAGGGTTCGTACCGTAGATGGTCAGTTCAACACTCGGTTGGAAGAATAAAAGAGTTGCAATACCAGCAATACCAGTCGTGCAAATAGGCAACAATAAGCCGTCACGTAAAACCTCCCGATAGTAATCGGCCAAAACACACAGTCTCTTGGCCTTGCCGGATGAACCATCGCTACTGAGCTTCGAGTTCGCCGACAGACATAACACACTCAAACAAGCTTGACCAGACGCTTACCTTGAAGCCGGACGTCGCACTGTGTGCTTGAGTGGAAATTCTGTTCTGTATTTATGTTTACCCTTTCGGGCCTATTCCTAATAAGAAGTCCTAATTACGTATGCATATATCAAGTGAGCTATGATCCGTTATGGATCTTCTTGCACGCCAAGCGTCGTCTGCACCGTCGTATGAGCATTTTTATCATCCCGCGCCCTGTCCAGACGGTGAGCATGCCTTCAAAGGGTCGCCGAGTCTTCCGCTAACTCATCCCAACCGCCACTGAGGGTTCGTACCGTAGATGGTCAGTTCAACACTCGGTTGGAAGAATAAAAGAGTTGCAATACCAGCAATACCAGTCGTGCAAATAGGCAACAATAAGCCGTCACGTAAAACCTCCCGATAGTAATCGGCCAAAACACACAGTCTCTTGGCCTTGCCGGATGAACCATCGCTACTGAGCTTCGAGTTCGCCGACAGACATAACACACTCAAACAAGCTTGACCAGACGCTTACCTTGAAGCCGGACGTCGCACTGTGTGCTTGAGTGGAAATTCTGTTCTGTATTTATGTTTACCCTTTCGGGCCTATTCCTAATAAGAAGTCCTAATTACGTATGCATATATCAAGTGAGCTATGATCCGTTATGGATCTTCTTGCACGCCAAGCGTCGTCTGCACCGTCGTATGAGCATTTTTATCATCCCGCGCCCTGTCCCAGACGGTGAGCATGCCTTCAAAGGGTCGCCGAGTCTTCCGCTAACTCATCCCAACCGCCACTGAGGGTTCGTACCGTAGATGGTCAGTTCAACACTCGGTTGGAAGAATAAAAGAGTTGCAATACCAGCAATACCAGTCGTGCAAATAGGCAACAATAAGCCGTCACGTAAAACCTCCCGATAGTAATCGGCCAAAACACACAGTCTATTGGCCTTGCCGGATGAACCATCGCTACTGAGCTTCGAGTTCGCCGACAGACATAACACACTCAAACAAGCTTGACCAGACGCTTACCTTGAAGCCGGACGTCGCACTGTGTGCTTGAGTGGAAATTCTGTTCTGTATTTATGTTTACCCTTTCGGGCCTATTCCTAATAAGAAGTCCTAATTACGTATGCATATATCAAGTGAGCTATGATCCGTTATGGATCTTCTTGCACGCCAAGCGTCGTCTGCACCGTCGTATGAGCATTTTTATCATCCCGCGCCCTGTCCCAGACGGTGAGCATGCCTTCAAAGGGTCTCCGAGTCTTCCGCTAACTCATCCCAACCGCCACTGAGGGTTCGTACCGTAGATGGTCAGTTCAACACTCGGTTGGAAGAATAAAAGAGTTGCAATACCAGCAATACCAGTCGTGCAATAGGCAACAATAAGCCGTCACGTAAAACCTCCCGATAGTAATCGGCCAAAACACACAGTCTCTTGGCCTTGCCGGATGAACCATCGCTACTGAGCTTCGAGTTCGCCGACAGACATAACACACTCAAACAAGCTTGACCAGACGCTTACCTTGAAGCCGGACGTCGCACTGTGTGCTTGAGTGGAAATTCTGTTCTGTATTTATGTTTACCCTTTCGGGCCTATTCCTAATAAGAAGTCCTAATTACGTATGCATATATCAAGTGAGCTATGATCCGTTATGGATCTTCTTGCACGCCAAGCGTCGTCTGCACCGTCGTATGAGCATTTTTATCATCCCGCGCCCTGTCCCAGACGGTGAGCATGCCTTCAAAGGGTCGCCGAGTCTTCCGCTAACTCATCCCAACCGCCACTGAGGGTTCGTACCGTAGATGGTCAGTTCAACACTCGGTTGGAAGAATAAAAGAGTTGCAATACCAGCAATACCAGTCGTGCAAATAGGCAACAATAAGCCGTCACGTAAAACCTCCCGATAGTAATCGGCCAAAACACACAGTCTCTTGGCCTTGCCGGATGAACCATCGCTACTGAGCTTCGAGTTCGCCGACAGACATAACACACTCAAACAAGCTTGACCAGACGCTTACCTTGAAGCCGGACGTCGCACTGTGTGCTTGAGTGGAAATTCTGTTCTGTATTTATGTTTACCCTTTCGGGCCTATTCCTAATAAGAAGTCCTAATTACGTATGCATATATCAAGTGAGCTATGATCCGTTATGGATCTTCTTGCACGCCAAGCGTCGTCTGCACCGTCGTATGAGCATTTTTATCATCCCGCGCCCTGTCCCAGACGGTGAGCATGCCTTCAAAGGGTCGCCGAGTCTTCCGCTAGCTCATCCCAACCGCCACTGAGGGTTCGTACCGTAGATGGTCAGTTCAACACTCGGTTGGAAGAATAAAAGAGTTGCAATACCAGCAATACCAGTCGTGCAAATAGGCAACAATAAGCCGTCACGTAAAACCTCCCGATAGTAATCGGCCAAAACACACAGTCTATTGGCCTTGCCGGATGAACCATCGCTACTGAGCTTCGAGTTCGCCGACAGACATAACACACTCAAACAAGCTTGACCAGACGCTTACCTTGAAGCCGGACGTCGCACTGTGTGCTTGAGTGGAAATTCTGTTCTGTATTTATGTTTACCCTTTCGGGCCTATTCCTAATAAGAAGTCCTAATTACGTATGCATATATCAAGTGAGCTATGATCCGTTATGGATCTTCTTGCACGCCAAGCGTCGTCTGCACCGTCGTATGAGCATTTTTATCATCCCGCGCCCTGTCATAGACGGTGAGCATGCCTTCAAAGGGTCGCCGAGTCTTCCGCTAACTCATCCCAACCGCCACTGAGGGTTCGTACCGTAGATGGTCAGTTCAACACTCGGGTTGGAAGAATAAAAGAGTTGCAATACCAGCAATACCAGTCGTGCAAATAGGCAACAATAAGCCGTCACGTAAAACCTCCCGATAGTAATCGGCCAAAACACACAGTCTCTTGGCCTTGCCGGATGAACCATCGCTACTGAGCTTCGAGTTCGCCGACAGACATAACACACTCAAACAAGCTTGACCAGACGCTTACCTTGAAGCCGGACGTCGCACTGTGTGCTTGAGTGGAAATTCTGTTCTGTATTTATGTTTACCCTTTCGGGCCTATTCCTAATAAGAAGTCCTAATTACGTATGCATATATCAAGTGAGCTATGATCCGTTATGGATCTTCTTGCACGCCAAGCGTCGTCTGCACCGTCGTATGAGCATTTTTATCATCCCGCGCCCTGTCCCAGACGGTGAGCATGCCTTCAAAGGGTCTCCGAGTCTTCCGCTAACTCATCCCAACCGCCACTGAGGGTTCGTACCGTAGATGGTCAGTTCAACACTCGGGTTGGAAGAATAAAAGAGTTGCAATACCAGCAATACCAGTCGTGCAAATAGGCAACAATAAGCCGTCACGTAAAACCTCCCGATAGTAATCGGCCAAAACACACAGTCTCTTGGCCTTGCCGGATGAACCATCGCTACTGAGCTTCGAGTTCGCCGACAGACATAACACACTCAAACAAGCTTGACCAGACTCTTACCTTGAAGCCGGACGTCGCACTGTGTGCTTGAGTGGAAATTCTGTTCTGTATTTATGTTTACCCTTTCGGGCCTATTCCTAATAAGAAGTACTAATTACGTATGCATATATCAAGTGAGCTATGATCCGTTATGGATCTTCTTGCACGCCAAGCGTCGTCTGCACCGTCGTATGAGCATTTTTATCATCCCGCGCCCTGTCCCAGACGGTGAGCATGCCTTCAAAGGGTCGCCGAGTCTTCCGCTAACTCATCCCAACCGCCACTGAGGGTTCGTACCGTAGATGGTCAGTTCAACACTCGGTTGGAAGAATAAAAGAGTTGCAATACCAGCAATACCAGTCGTGCAAATAGGCAACAATAAGCCGTCACGTAAAACCTCCCGATAGTAATCGGCCAAAACACACAGTCTCTTGGCCTTGCCGGATGAACCATCGCTACTGAGCTTCGAGTTCGCCGACAGACATAACACACTCAAACAAGCTTGACCAGACTCTTACCTTGAAGCCGGACGTCGCACTGTGTGCTTGAGTGGAAATTCTGTTCTGTATTTATGTTTACCCTTTCGGGCCTATTCCTAATAAGAAGTACTAATTACGTATGCATATATCAAGTGAGCTATGATCCGTTATGGATCTTCTTGCACGCCAAGCGTCGTCTGCACCGTCGTATGAGCATTTTTATCATCCCGCGCCCTGTCCCAGACGGTGAGCATGCCTTCAAAGGGTCGCCGAGTCTTCCGCTAACTCATCCCAACCGCCACTGAGGGTTCGTACCGTAGATGGTCAGTTCAACACTCGGTTGGAAGAATAAAAGAGTTGCAATACCAGCAATACCAGTCGTGCAAATAGGCAACAATAAGCCGTCACGTAAAACCTCCCGATAGTAATCGGCCAAAACACACAGTCTATTGGCCTTGCCGGATGAACCATCGCTACTGAGCTTCGAGTTCGCCGACAGACATAACACACTCAAACAAGCTTGACCAGACGCTTACCTTGAAGCCGGACGTCGCACTGTGTGCTTGAGTGGAAATTCTGTTCTGTATTTATGTTTACCCTTTCGGGCCTATTCCTAATAAGAAGTCCTAATTACGTATGCATATATCAAGTGAGCTATGATCCGTTATGGATCTTCTTGCACGCCAAGCGTCGTCTGCACCGTCGTATGAGCATTTTTATCATCCCGCGCCCTGTCCCAGACGGTGAGCATGCCTTCAAAGGGTCGCCGAGTCTTCCGCTAACTCATCCCAACCGCCACTGAGGGTTCGTACCGTAGATGGTCAGTTCAACACTCGGTTGGAAGAATAAAAGAGTTGCAATACCAGCAATACCAGTCGTGCAAATAGGCAACAATAAGCCGTCACGTAAAACCTCCCGATAGTAATCGGCCAAAACACACAGTCTATTGGCCTTGCCGGATGAACCATCGCTACTGAGCTTCGAGTTCGCCGACAGACATAACACACTCAAACAAGCTTGACCAGACGCTTACCTTGAAGCCGGACGTCGCACTGTGTGCTTGAGTGGAAATTCTGTTCTGTATTTATGTTTACCCTTTCGGGCCTATTCCTAATAAGAAGTCCTAATTACGTATGCATATATCAAGTGAGCTATGATCCGTTATGGATCTTCTTGCACGCCAAGCGTCGTCTGCACCGTCGTATGAGCATTTTTATCATCCCGCGCCCTGTCCCAGACGGTGAGCATGCCTTCAAAGGGTCGCCGAGTCTTCCGCTAACTCATCCCAACCGCCACTGAGGGTTCGTACCGTAGATGGTCAGTTCAACACTCGGTTGGAAGAATAAAAGAGTTGCAATACCAGCAATACCAGTCGTGCAAATAGGCAACAATAAGCCGTCACGTAAAACCTCCCGATAGTAATCGGCCAAAACACACAGTCTCTTGGCCTTGCCGGATGAACCATCGCTACTGAGCTTCGAGTTCGCCGACAGACATAACACACTCAAACAAGCTTGACCAGACGCTTACCTTGAAGCCGGACGTCGCACTGTGTGCTTGAGTGGAAATTCTGTTCTGTATTTATGTTTACCCTTTCGGGCCTATTCCTAATAAGAAGTCCTAATTACGTATGCATATATCAAGTGAGCTATGATCCGTTATGGATCTTCTTGCACGCCAAGCGTCGTCTGCACCGTCGTATGAGCATTTTTATCATCCCGCGCCCTGTCCCAGACGGTGAGCATGCCTTCAAAGGGTCGCCGAGTCTTCCGCTAACTCATCCCAACCGCCACTGAGGGTTCGTACCGTAGATGGTCAGTTCAACACTCGGTTGGAAGAATAAAAGAGTTGCAATACCAGCAATACCAGTCGTGCAAATAGGCAACAATAAGCCGTCACGTAAAACCTCCCGATAGTAATCGGCCAAAACACACAGTCTCTTGGCCTTGCCGGATGAACCATCGCTACTGAGCTTCGAGTTCGCCGACAGACATAACACACTCAAACAAGCTTGACCAGACTCTTACCTTGAAGCCGGACGTCGCACTGTGTGCTTGAGTGGAAATTCTGTTCTGTATTTATGTTTACCCTTTCGGGCCTATTCCTAATAAGAAGTCCTAATTACGTATGCATATATCAAGTGAGCTATGATCCGTTATGGATCTTCTTGCACGCCAAGCGTCGTCTGCACCGTCGTATGAGCATTTTTATCATCCCGCGCCCTGTCCCAGACGGTGAGCATGCCTTCAAAGGGTCGCCGAGTCTTCCGCTAACTCATCCCAACCGCCACTGAGGGTTCGTACCGTAGATGGTCAGTTCAACACTCGGTTGGAAGAATAAAAGAGTTGCAATACCAGCAATACCAGTCGTGCAAATAGGCAACAATAAGCCGTCACGTAAAACCTCCCGATAGTAATCGGCCAAAACACACAGTCTCTTGGCCTTGCCGGATGAACCATCGCTACTGAGCTTCGAGTTCGCCGACAGACATAACACACTCAAACAAGCTTGACCAGACGCTTACCTTGAAGCCGGACGTCGCACTGTGTGCTTGAGTGGAAATTCTGTTCTGTATTTATGTTTACCCTTTCGGGCCTATTCCTAATAAGAAGTCCTAATTACGTATGCATATATCAAGTGAGCTATGATCCGTTATGGATCTTCTTGCACGCCAAGCGTCGTCTGCACCGTCGTATGAGCATTTTTATCATCCCGCGCCCTGTCCCAGACGGTGAGCATGCCTTCAAAGGGTCGCCGAGTCTTCCGCTAACTCATCCCAACCTGCCACTGAGGGTTCGTACCGTAGATGGTCAGTTCAACACTCGGTTGGAAGAATAAAAGAGTTGCAATACCAGCAATACCAGTCGTGCAAATAGGCAACAATAAGCCGTCACGTAAAACCTCCCGATAGTAATCGGCCAAAACACACAGTCTCTTGGCCTTGCCGGATGAACCATCGCTACTGAGCTTCGAGTTCGCCGACAGACATAACACACTCAAACAAGCTTGACCAGACGCTTACCTTGAAGCCGGACGTCGCACTGTGTGCTTGAGTGGAAATTCTGTTCTGTATTTATGTTTACCCTTTCGGGCCTATTCCTAATAAGAAGTCCTAATTACGTATGCATATATCAAGTGAGCTATGATCCGTTATGGATCTTCTTGCACGCCAAGCGTCGTCTGCACCGTCGTATGAGCATTTTTATCATCCCGCGCCCTGTCCCAGACGGTGAGCATGCCTTCAAAGGGTCGCCGAGTCTTCCGCTAACTCATCCCAACCGCCACTGAGGGTTCGTACCGTAGATGGTCAGTTCAACACTCGGTTGGAAGAATAAAAGAGTTGCAATACCAGCAATACCAGTCGTGCAAATAGGCAACAATAAGCCGTCACGTAAAACCTCCCGATAGTAATCGGCCAAAACACACAGTCTATTGGCCTTGCCGGATGAACCATCGCTACTGAGCTTCGAGTTCGCCGACAGACATAACACACTCAAACAAGCTTGACCAGACTCTTACCTTGAAGCCGGACGTCGCACTGTGTGCTTGAGTGGAAATTCTGTTCTGTATTTATGTTTACCCTTTCGGGCCTATTCCTAATAAGAAGTCCTAATTACGTATGCATATATCAAGTGAGCTATGATCCGTTATGGATCTTCTTGCACGCCAAGCGTCGTCTGCACCGTCGTATGAGCATTTTTATCATCCCGCGCCCTGTCCCAGACGGTGAGCATGCCTTCAAAGGGTCGCCGAGTCTTCCGCTAACTCATCCAACCGCCACTGAGGGTTCGTACCGTAGACTGGTCAGTTCAACACTCGGTTGGAAGAATAAAAGAGTTGCAATACCAGCAATCCCAGTCGTGCAAATAGGCAACAATAAGCCGTCACGTAAAACCTCCCGATAGTAATCGGCCAAAACACACAGTCTCTTGGCCTTGCCGGATGAACCATCGCTACTGAGCTTCGAGTTCGCCGACAGACATAACACACTCAAACAAGCTTGACCAGACGCTTACCTTGAAGCCGGACGTCGCACTGTGTGCTTGAGTGGAAATTCTGTTCTGTATTTATGTTTACCCTTTCGGGCCTATTACCTAATAAGAAGTCCTAATTACGTATGCATATATCAAGTGAGCTATGATCCGTTATGGATCTTCTTGCACGCCAAGCGTCGTCTGCACCGTCGTATGAGCATTTTTATCATCCCGCGCCCTGTCCCAGACGGTGAGCATGCCTTCAAAGGGTCGCCGAGTCTTCCGCTAACTCATCCCAACCGCCACTGAGGGTTCGTACCTGTAGATGGTCAGTTCAACACTCGGGTTGGAAGAATAAAAGAGTTGCAATACCAGCAATCCCAGTCGTGCAAATAGGCAACAATAAGCCGTCACGTAAAACCTCCCGATAGTAATCGGCCAAAACACACAGTCTCTTGGCCTTGCCGGATGAACCATCGCTACTGAGCTTCGAGTTCGCCGACAGACATAACACACTCAAACAAGCTTGACCAGACTCTTACCTTGAAGCCGGACGTCGCACTGTGTGCTTGAGTGGAAATTCTGTTCTGTATTTATGTTTACCCTTTCGGGCCTATTCCTAATAAGAAGTCCTAATTACGTATGCATATATCAAGTGAGCTATGATCCGTTATGGATCTTCTTGCACGCCAAGCGTCGTCTGCACCGTCGTATGAGCATTTTTATCATCCCGCGCCCTGTCCCAGACGGTGAGCATGCCTTCAAAGGGTCGCCGAGTCTTCCGCTAACTCATCCCAACCGCCACTGAGGGTTCGTACCGTAGATGGTCAGTTCAACACTCGGGTTGGAAGAATAAAAGAGTTGCAATACCAGCAATACCAGTCGTGCAAATAGGCAACAATAAGCCGTCACGTAAAACCTCCCGATAGTAATCGGCCAAAACACACAGTCTCTTGGCCTTGCCGGATGAACCATCGCTACTGAGCTTCGAGTTCGCCGACAGACATAACACACTCAAACAAGCTTGACCAGACTCTTACCTTGAAGCCGGACGTCGCACTGTGTGCTTGAGTGGAAATTCTGTTCTGTATTTATGTTTACCCTTTCGGGCCTATTCCTAATAAGAAGTCCTAATTACGTATGCATATATCAAGTGAGCTATGATCCGTTATGGATCTTCTTGCACGCCAAGCGTCGTCTGCACCGTCGTATGAGCATTTTTATCATCCCGCGCCCTGTCCCAGACGGTGAGCATGCCTTCAAAGGGTCGCCGAGTCTTCCGCTAACTCATCCCAACCGCCACTGAGGGTTCGTACCGTAGATGGTCAGTTCAACACTCGGGTTGGAAGAATAAAAGAGTTGCAATACCAGCAATACCAGTCGTGCAAATAGGCAACAATAAGCCGTCACGTAAAACCTCCCGATAGTAATCGGCCAAAACACACAGTCTATTGGCCTTGCCGGATGAACCATCGCTACTGAGCTTCGAGTTCGCCGACAGACATAACACACTCAAACAAGCTTGACCAGACTCTTACCTTGAAGCCGGACGTCGCACTGTGTGCTTGAGTGGAAATTCTGTTCTGTATTTATGTTTACCCTTTCGGGCCTATTCCTAATAAGAATTCCTAATTACGTATGCATATATCAAGTGAGCTATGATCCGTTATGGATCTTCTTGCACGCCAAGCGTCGTCTGCACCGTCGTATGAGCATTTGTATCATCCCGCGCCCTGTCCCAGACGGTGAGCATGCCTTCAAAGGGTCGCCGAGTCTTCCGCTAACTCATCCCAACTGCCACTGAGGGTTCGTACCGTAGATGGTCAGTTCAACACTCGGTTGGAAGAATAAAAGAGTTGCAATACCAGCAATCCCAGTCGTACAAATAGGCAACAATAAGCCGTCACGTAAAACCTCCCGATAGTAATCGGCCAAAACACACAGTCTATTGGCCTTGCCGGATGAACCATCGCTACTGAGCTTCGAGTTCGCCGACAGACATAACACACTCAAACAAGCTTGACCAGACGCTTACCTTGAAGCCGGACGTCGCACTGTGTGCTTGAGTGGAAATTCTGTTCTGTATTTATGTTTACCCTTTCGGGCCTATTCCTAATAAGAAGTCCTAATTACGTATGCATATATCAAGTGAGCTATGATCCGTTATGGATCTTCTTGCACGCCAAGCGTCGTCTGCACCGTCGTATGAGCATTTTTATCATCCCGCGCCCTGTCCCAGACGGTGAGCATGCCTTCAAAGGGTCGCCGAGTCTTCCGCTAACTCATCCCAACTGCCACTGAGGGTTCGTACCGTAGATGGTCAGTTCAACACTCGGTTGGAAGAATAAAAGAGTTGCAATACCAGCAATCCCAGTCGTACAAATAGGCAACAATAAGCCGTCACGTAAAACCTCCCGATAGTAATCGGCCAAAACACACAGTCTATTGGCCTTGCCGGATGAACCATCGCTACTGAGCTTCGAGTTCGCCGACAGACATAACACACTCAAACAAGCTTGACCAGACGCTTACCTTGAAGCCGGACGTCGCACTGTGTGCTTGAGTGGAAATTCTGTTCTGTATTTATGTTTACCCTTTCGGGCCTATTCCTAATAAGAAGTCCTAATTACGTATGCATATATCAAGTGAGCTATGATCCGTTATGGATCTTCTTGCACGCCAAGCGTCGTCTGCACCGTCGTATGAGCATTTGTATCATCCCGCGCCCTGTCCCATACGGTGAGCATGCCTTCAAAGGGTCGCCGAGTCTTCCGCTAACTCATCCCAACCGCCACTGAGGGTTCGTACCGTAGATGGTCAGTTCAACACTCGGTTGGAAGAATAAAAGAGCTGCAATACCAGCAATCCCAGTCGTGCAAATAGGCAACAATAAGCCGTCACGTAAAACCTCCCGATAGTAATCGGCCAAAACACACCGTCTCTTGGCCTTGCCGGATGAACCATCGCTACTGAGCTTCGAGTTCGCCGACAGACATAACACACTCAAACAAGCTTGACCAGACTCTTACCTTGAAGCCGGACGTCGCACTGTGTGCTTGAGTGGAAATTCTGTTCTGTATTTATGTTTACCCTTTCGGGCCTATTCCTAATAAGAAGTCCTAATTACGTATGCATATATCAAGTGAGCTATGATCCGTTATGGATCTTCTTGCACGCCAAGCGTCGTCTGCACCGTCGTATGAGCATTTTTATCATCCCGCGCCCTGTCCCAGACGGTGAGCATGCCTTCAAAGGGTCGCCGAGTCTTCCGCTAACTCATCCCAACTGCCACTGAGGGTTCGTACCGTAGATGGTCAGTTCAACACTCGGTTGGAAGAATAAAAGAGTTGCAATACCAGCAATCCCAGTCGTACAAATAGGCAACAATAAGCCGTCACGTAAAACCTCCCGATAGTAATCGGCCAAAACACACAGTCTATTGGCCTTGCCGGATGAACCATCGCTACTGAGCTTCGAGTTCGCCGACAGACATAACACACTCAAACAAGCTTGACCAGACGCTTACCTTGAAGCCGGACGTCGCACTGTGTGCTTGAGTGGAAATTCTGTTCTGTATTTATGTTTACCCTTTCGGGCCTATTCCTAATAAGAAGTCCTAATTACGTATGCATATATCAAGTGAGCTATGATCCGTTATGGATCTTCTTGCACGCCAAGCGTCGTCTGCACCGTCGTATGAGCATTTGTATCATCCCGCGCCCTGTCCCATACGGTGAGCATGCCTTCAAAGGGTCGCCGAGTCTTCCGCTAACTCATCCCAACCGCCACTGAGGGTTCGTACCGTAGATGGTCAGTTCAACACTCGGTTGGAAGAATAAAAGAGCTGCAATACCAGCAATCCCAGTCGTGCAAATAGGCAACAATAAGCCGTCACGTAAAACCTCCCGATAGTAATCGGCCAAAACACACCGTCTCTTGGCCTTGCCGGATGAACCATCGCTACTGAGCTTCGAGTTCGCCGACAGACATAACACACTCAAACAAGCTTGACCAGACTCTTACCTTGAAGCCGGACGTCGCACTGTGTGCTTGAGTGGAAATTCTGTTCTGTATTTATGTTTACCCTTTCGGGCCTATTACCTAATAAGAAGTCCTAATTACGTATGCATATATCAAGTGAGCTATGATCCGTTATGGATCTTCTTGCACGCCAAGCGTCGTCTGCACCGTCGTATGAGCATTTGTATCATCCCGCGCCCTGTCCCAGACGGTGAGCATGCCTTCAAAGGGTCGCCGAGTCTTCCGCGAACTCATCCCAACCGCCACTGAGGGTTCGTACTGTAGATGGTCAGTTCAACACTCGGGTTGGAAGAATAAAAGAGTTGCAATACCAGCAATCCCAGTCGTGCAAATAGGCAACAATAAGCCGTCACGTAAAACCTCCCGATAGTAATCGGCCAAAACACACCGTCTCTTGGCCTTGCCGGATGAACCATCGCTACTGAGCTTCGAGTTCGCCGACAGACATAACACACTCAAACAAGCTTGACCAGACTCTTACCTTGAAGCCGGACGTCGCACTGTGTGCTTGAGTGGAAATTCTGTTCTGTATTTATGTTTACCCTTTCGGGCCTATTCCTAATAAGAATTCCTAATTACGTATGCATATATCAAGTGAGCTATGATCCGTTATGGATCTTCTTGCACGCCAAGCGTCGTCTGCACCGTCGTATGAGCATTTTTATCATCCCGCGCCCTGTCCCAGACGGTGAGCATGCCTTCAAAGGGTCTCCGAGTCTTCCGCTAACTCATCCCAACCGCCACTGAGGGTTCGTACCGTAGACGGTCAGTTCAACACTCGGTTGGAAGAATAAAAGCGTTGCAATACCAGCAATCCCAGTCGTGCAAATAGGCAACAATAAGCCGTCACGTAAAACCTCCCGATAGTAATCGGCCAAAACACACCGTCTCTTGGCCTTGCCGGATGAACCATCGCTACTGAGCTTCGAGCTCGCCGACAGACATAACACACTCAAACAAGCTTGACCAGACGCTCACCTTGAAGCCGGACGTCGCACTGTGTGCTTGAGTGGAAATTCTGTTCTGTATTTATGTTTACCCTTTCGGGCCTATTCCTAATAAGAAGTCCTAATTACGTATGCATATATGAAGTGAGCTATGATCCGTTATGGATCTTCTTGCACGCCAAGCGTCGTCTGCACCGTCGTATGAGCATTTGTATCATCCCGCGCCCTGTCCCATACGGTGAGCATGCCTTCAAAGGGTCGCCGAGTCTTCCGCGAACTCATCCCAACCGCCACTAAGGGTTCGTACCGTAGATGGTCAGTTCAACACTCGGTTGGAAGAATAAAAGAGTTGCAATACCAGCAATCCCAGTCGTGCAAATAGGCAACAATAAGCCGTCACGTAAAACCTCCCGATAGTAATCGGCCAAAACACACAGTCTCTTGGCCTTGCCGGATGAACCATCGCTACTGAGCTTCGAGTTCGCCGACAGACATAACACACTCAAACAAGCTTGACCAGACGCTTACCTTGAAGCCGGACGTCGCGCTGTGTGCTTGAGTGGAAATTCTGTTCTGTATTTATGTTTACCCTTTCGGGCCTATTCCTAATAAGAAGTACTAATTACGTATGCATATATCAAGTGAGCTATGATCCGTTATGGATCTTCTTGCACGCCAAGCGTCGTCTGCACCGTCGTATGAGCATTTGTATCATCCCGCGCCCTGTCCCATACGGTGAGCATGCCTTCAAAGGGTCGCCGAGTCTTCCGCGAACTCATCCCGACCGCCACTGAGGGTTCGTACCGTAGATGGTCAGTTGTTGGCCGCTGAATGTGAATCCGGCCAATCCATTATTAAAAAAAGGGCAGCCTGGATTGAGTGCCATCTGGACCGTATCCAATATCCGTTGAGGGCTCGGTAGTGACGCCGTCGAGTCTCTTGCACCTTGGAGTCACTGTACATCACATGACCGAGGGTTCGTCGCCTGGACATCTTAGGCGGTGCCGCGATGGGCGATAATCCGCAACTCTGGAGAAATCACTACACCACAACTGCCGCTGTCGCAATGGAAGCCACGGTACTGGTGCCCGTTGTGACATTTTCTTCATTCTCCAATCCACCCTTAAGTCACAGGATGTCCAAGCGTTTGAATCGGGCCGTGAACAACGCGCTCCAGCGTCTTAATCCTCGCCGACGACGTGAACGTGAACAGCTGGAGGTAAGTCAACTCATCTTCCTCTTGAATCATCGGCACCTTTCTCATCACCATGCATCACTCGTCTTGTTTCTCAGGAGGGTGACACCGAGGTTTCGAACGCCCCTCAGCCTGCTACACATCCTTCGACGGCAACGTCGTCAGCTGGACCTCCGGCGCTTCCTGCCCCGGACTCTTCACCTCCTGCTGCAGCTCCTGTGGTACTTCCTGTCGTCGCTGAATCCACGGGGATGGCTCCTGCTGGTCCGCCTGCGTACGGGTGCTGGTGCGGCCTGTTCATCCATCCGGTACGCCAAGGCTGGCGAGCGTCGAGAACCGGTACTTCAGAAAGCCAGTCAGAAGTTCGCGGTGCGAACGACAAGTTTTCGATAGGGTAGGCGACCTGGATATGTGTCAGTGGCAACGAGATCCCACTGACACATATCCAGGTCGCCTAGGGATACCATCCTTCGCCGACCATCGCCCAATCTCCTCATAGGGGTCCGGTAATAGTCGCTTGTCGCTGACATTCGTAACCTGAAGGTATTGTGATCGACCTGGTCCTTGGATTACTGTAGGCACCCACTTCTCACCCCGGGGGGCCCACCGTTTCTCATGTTCCACCCATTTCAACCGACCTGGCAGTTCCCAGGTCTCTTCGGGTTCGATCCAGGTCGTCTTATCCGCCCTTATGATCCTCATCTTCGCCCCGTATAAAGGTCGTCGTCCACTGAGCTGGATCTGCATCTCGTCCGGGAAGCACAGCGTCCCATCTGCCAGATCCAACCTTACCCCGGCTGGTACCATGAAATCCATCCCGAGGATGGCATCTTGACCAGCGAGGTCTCCGACCCAAATATCGAACCAATATATTAAACAACCTGCCAGCGTGATCTTGGTCCGTGTTCTCCCATTCGTACGGTACACGCCTTCACCAATCCCAGCCCAATCTTGGATCCGACTCCCATCCACTTGGCACCCAACCTTACGAGCAAAGGCGGTATCCAGTATAGACACCTCGGCACCACTATCTAGGAGTAGGATCGCTTTTTCATTCTTGATCTTGCCCCCTACATTGGCTTGTCTGAGCCGTTTTCCTGGGGCATGGTACTTCCAGTATCCACGGGACTCCCCTGTCAGCAGATCCATGGATCCAACATCTTCAGAACTACGGATCCAGTGATTTGACAAACCTTGGGTGGATCTGCAGTGACCTCACCCTTGGTAGGCTCAGCCATTGGCCATGTTGTTGTTTCTCCCAATAACCGCGGGCTTCTCCTTTTTGTAGATCCAGGGTTGAAGAGACTTCGGTTCTGGCAAATTCATCCAATTGGCGCAAACTAGAAACCTTGGCAACTGACACTTCATGTAGATCACGTGTTTTATCGACTGGATCTAAGAGCCGGCTACCTGGATCTAGCGATGTCTTGCTCACAAATGCATAGATGCAATACCTAGAACGCTCGGCTCGTACCGGATTCAAACCCGGCGAGCGTCCTAGTTTAACATCTTTTCTGCCACCTCCGGAACATCCCTCTGGGCTTGGCTGGATCGAACCATTGGCGGATCCGGTTGTAGAACGCTTTCATCGGGCACTTGCCAGCGTCGTGGATCTCGCCACAACCCCGACACACGTAGAAAAAATGGCCCCCGGGGTGACCTTTCTTGCCACACTTCTCACAAACCATATGTTTCCATCATTCAGCTTCTGTGTGCTTCCGGGATCCACATTGCGAGCACCTGATTTGTCCTGTCCCGTCCATGAGATCTCGGGATCTGTACATCCCACGGTCCCCGGGTAGGGGATCCCCTGTGCGGGCGTTGTCTCCAATCTTCGCTGTACGGTCGGTGGGAGCGGTGAGACAGACCCTGCGGTAATCCTCTGGATCTGAGGCCGAACCATCAGATTCAGATTCGGATCCTGAGTCGGGCGCCAAGACTTGGTGAACGCGTCGAGCTGGGGGCGTGGGTGTCGGAGCCTTTTGGCGATACTTGTCTGATCCGACAGCCGCCTTCTTCTGGCGATGTTTCGCGCAAGTCACAGTCCACAGCACTTCTTCAAGCTCATCGGCGTCTGGAAGACGTAGCAGGGTCAGCCTGTCGGCCAGATCCACATCTCCCAACGGCTCGATGAAATGATCCACATGTTCCCGCAGTACCTTGGATCCCCATCCTTGATCTTCAACTTGGCCCGTAGACCGGCCAAATTTAGTCGATGCAGATATTCCAGCGGAGACTCGTCTGATCGGCGGCGAGCATGGTAGTATTGTCGTGCCACCGACACACCCAACCCACCGTACTGGGTTTGGAAACTGCGCAGCAAATCCGGCCACGTGTTCCTGGTGGATCTGCCCAACTGCCGATACCAGTTCCTAGCTGGCCCCGCTAGCAGATCCGCAAAGGTCAAACACTTCTCAGCATCCGACGCTTGATCTCTCATGAGGGCCGACTTGACTTTGCTGATCCATGTTCTCGCTCGGTCTTCGTCTTGATCCTTGCCCGTGAACTCCTTCAGATCCGATATGGCTGAGCTCCGTACCCTCTGGATCATGGACGATCCACCCGCCCCGGCTGCGGCTGTTGCTACCGTCGCTGGTGAAGGATGTGGGCCATCCAGATCATCTGGGTCGAACTCATCATGGGAGTTGTCTCCCTCCACTGACTCCATCTCCACGTCTCGTGCTCCATGTTTGTGGAGCACTTGCGCTTGCGGCTCGGGCGCTCTCATGCCCTGTTCGACCAGGAAACGACTCATCGCAGCTTCGAAGTGTCGTTGCAGGGTGCCCGAAGAGGTGTCGGAAGAGCCTGTGGCCGTCTGGTCCACTGGCGGACAGGAAGTGCCTTTGAGTGTGTGATCTGATACAATCCAACCAGGGTCGAGCCAGAACTAGCAAGAAGCCAGTGAGATTATCGTCAGATCGGGTTCAAGGTAATCGCCTCACGGATCCTGTCTTCAATCAAGTCTCCAGCTTGAAATTCCTCGCCCGTGCTTCCAGCATGGATTCCCCAGAGGGTCCCAAAGTCATGCGTCGGGGCTCGGACGACGTGTCTGATTCATCCTCAGCCGCGGATTCGTAGTTCGAGGACGCAGCCTGGCTGATCCTCGGCGACGACACTGGATCCATAGTGTGCGACCTTTCTCCGGTGATGGACTTGACTCTGACGAAAAGGTCCCGCGTCGCGGATACTATGAGATCCAATTCTAGCTCGAAGATATCCTCTGCATCCAACACACCAGCTACGATGTCTGAATCCGTAAGCAGACGTAATAAATCTTTGACTGCCGCCAACTTGTTCGCCGTTTTCGTTGGTGATCTCACCGGTTCCCTTGGATCTTCAATCTGTCGTGGATTCAGGATCCGCATGACAGGATCTAGATGCGAAAAATCGCGTAGAGCTTGGTGGCGATGCACAGACTCGAGATCCTTGTCGGACCAGCTTGACCTGGATCCAGCTTGGTCTTATTCCGACTCTGGAGCTTGCATTTTCTTCCGCGTAGTCTTACTCGTGTTCGTCTTCTTTCTCGTTTTTTTTTCGACTAGCGGGCTTGGGTTTAGGTACGGTGTTGGCTTAACCGGTGAATCTGCAAATGCATACCGTTTCGCCTTCACTTTCCCTTGTTTCGCAGGGGTCCCCGAGGGGACCTGGGGAGGATAGAGAGGTTTCTATTCTAGATCCGGATCCGGATCCACCTCTCTTCCGTCGACAGAGTTCCCCCTAGGACTCCATCGATCCGCGGATCTTGTTTCATTCAGCAGCGTCTTCGTCGATCCAACCTCCGACGACGCATCTTCCCCTGGCTCAATCTTCACTTGAGCATCTTCTTGGGACTCACGGTGAATTCCCGAGTCACCAAAAGATCCGGGCACGCGCACCATTGTGGTGTAGCGGGATCAGCAAAATCTGCGAGATTGCTGGATCCAACTTACCAACTGCGCCCAGACACCGACTAACGGAGGGGGTCCGTGTTCTGCTGAACTTTCCTCACCTTGTGTACCCGTCTGTAGGGCGGGATCTTGCTCTCTCGGTAACTTCCGAAGAGTTCAAGTGGTATAGCTTGAGTGTCTTGGCGAGACGTGGGGGTGGAGCAGCAGTGGTAAAATCTTCACTCTGCGTCCGTGGTTGGTTCTGGATCCTAAGCGAATATTCGAGCTTAAGTGGACTGAAAGCCTAGATTGTGGATCCGTAGGGTTGCCTTGCGGGTGTGTTCCCTTGCCTTTGCGTTTCCTTTGCGTCGTACTTGCCGCCTCCTGTGACGGGATCTTGAGAGTTGAGATCTTCTTGGGTATACCCGGCCAAGTAGTAAATCCGGTTAACCTGTCAGATCTGCACGTGTAAAGGAAAAGCTCACTAGGTTGTAGGATCTGGCCAATGTATTATCCAGTTATCACTACCAACACTAGGTTCGCAATTCCCAACCTTCTTCGAGCTCGTACGGCCAATGTAGTTCCGATTCTCGAGGGGGGGAAGGCACTTGCGTGTTACTGTGCAAATAGAAGTCTGTATTCATACTTAAGCCTATACCTGCCTGGATTTCTACCTTCTATGTCTTTTACCTGCTAAATCCCCTACCAGGCTCAGCTGCATGTCCTTTTTCTCCTTGGCCCATCAGCCCAGCGGTATTATCATAAGATCCACCGGATCCATGGCGTAATCATTATGGTCGTCACATTATGCGTACACTCGTCCGGATCCAGTCCACCTTGATCCACTTCACTGTAAGTGCACACTCATCATGGATCTGAGCTCTCCAATCTTCCCACACCGTCTTGCGACCGTCTGTGATCTCCATCGTCCCACGAAAGCTCAAGATCCACTGTATCCAACATTCCCATATCCTGGATCCAAGTCACTCCGTGTGTGATCCTCACCCCCTTGGATCCGGACTCGGAAGTGTGGGATCTGGGGCATATCGTGGTGGATCTTGCCTTCTCGTTAGTCGTTGATACCAGATCCACCTTCAGATGATACCTACCATCCTTCCTTCATAGGATCCCCACTTAATCCACCTCTACATAATATATCCCATATCCCCCTAAGTGAACTTAGGTGAGGGTGGATCCGAGTCTTTCCTTGGTGGACCTTGTCTTCCCATACGTCACCCATACCAGATCCATCGTCAGCTCATACGGGATGCCGCTCATCATGGCCAATCCACCTCAGGCAACGTGAATGCCTGCCTGGCGATCCAAATCCTCTCTAATCATTTGAAACTGTCACTGATTCGGGATAGTGACCCCTTGCTAGGTCCATTCTCTTATTTTTGAAAAAGCACTTCACACATCTTCCTGCCCACTACGAAGATGGGGTCAGTGTTGCTCTCCGCTACAGTTACTGTGGCTCGTGGTGGCAAGGCGTTGGTACCGGCTATCAACACGGGCAAAGATCGGGTAAAACTCCCATCAAAACAAGAACTCGGCACTTGGATACCACTCGACAAAGACGTAGAAATACTGGTGGTTAACGGCGCACCAGGAAATTCGTCCTGGCGTTATTCCAAGAGGCATGGATCGGATCATTGACGAGATGTATGGCGAGATTAATAACCCCGAGGTTGTGTAACGGGGTAAGAGATACCGTCACTAGCTTACACTATAGTGTGGAGGAAGCTCGCAACAGTAAAACCAAGTCTTAGGTTTGTGTCAAATTCAACTCTGATTTATTTAGGACCAGGGCGGCTACCCCTGGCCTCGTGTGAACCACTCAAACACATGTCTATATCTGATTGGTCAATAAGTGAGTCTGGCTACTCACTATCAACCAATCAGATGATGACACCTTGGCACACGCTACCCGTGTGCCACTTTACCTACTTATGTAATAACTATAGAAATATCTACCTACTTATGTAATTGGAGTTGGGCCCATTACATCACCCTCTTCTCTAAGTTGCGCTACGCAACATAAGCGCACGGAACACATTTGAAGAAAACTCGAAAACCGACAAGGCGGAGACATCGGAGACAGCGCGAAGGGCGGCAGCGCCAGCACGTCGCTGGCGGTGGTAACAAGGGCAAGACCAGGGTCGACAGGTGCGCCACAAGCTCTGGATGTACTGCGAGGACCGTCACTGTGCGTCTCGGCTCCCAGGACACACATCGACGAAGTGCCCAGCGTACATGCGACTTAGAAGACTCGGAGCTGGGGCACTTGGATCACGGACACGAGGAACATCACGAAGCCGACTTCGTGGCGCAATGGTCACGGGGCTTCCAGTCAGAACGCCAGGGTTCGATTCCCACCAGGCGCATTCACTCACGCACACGCGAGTGTTGTTTTGCTGCCAGAACGGAATAGCTTCGAGCATCTCGAAGACATGAGACTTGTCGACGGAAGTCAACCACTTGAGCAACCCGAGTGAGCATCACGTTGTCACCCCTGGTGTCACCAGAATCAGGTACTTGTTGGCCACCGTGTCGCCGCTGGTAATCGAAGTCGTTTCGGCGCCGTCGTAGCGTGTCGGGTTGACAACCCACTGGTCATCGGTTCGATGTCGCCGGTGGTTTCTTGTTTTCATTCTTGCACTGACAAGCTGTGTCAGTGTTCGCCGCGGCTCACGCCGACGTTGCACGCGTCGGAGCGCGGCGTCGTTCTCGCCTCCTCGTGCGGGTCGTTCTCGTGGCCGTTCTCGATCTCGTTTACGGTCTCCGCCGGGTGACCCGCAGAATTCTTCTTCTCAAGCTGCATGGTCTCATACTCGTGGACCACGTCCGGAACGTCGCGGAGAAGATTGGCGCAGGGCTCCCACGTATCATGCTCTGGGGGATAACCGAGCCAGCGTACCAAATAGCGGCGCGCGGTTGGAACCGCGCGAGGGACACGACTACGGACGTTGCGTTGGTCGGTCGAGCTGTGGGGATCCTCGTGGTCAACGATACGCTCCACAATCCAGCTTACATCACCCACCGAGTCAATTATCGGTGGTGGGCCTTCACAATGATACGGCGTATGCCCTGTACATTCAGGACGAGGTGGAGACTGTTTCGAACCGTGCGTTGGACACTCAGATTGGAGCTGAGCGGGCGGAAGATCGTGCCTGGCAGACGCGTCAGGCTTGTCGGGCTGGTCGCCCGACGCGTGCTCCGTCTGCTGGCTCGGGTCAGGAATCGTCGCAGGGAAGTGTGGTGAAGTGCTTTCTCAGAAATAAGAGAATGGTCCTGACGCGGGGTCACTATCCCGAATCAGTGACAATTTCAAGTGATTATAGAGGATTTGGGTTGTTTGGCACGGGTGCAAGTTGCCTGTGGTGGATTAGCCATGGCGAGCAGCACCCCGTATGGAATGACGATGGATCTGATATGAGCGATGTACGAGAAGGCAAGATCCACCAAGACTTACCTCGGATCCACCCTTACCTGGATTCACTAAGATGGATATGGGATATACTATACAAGAGTGGATCGAGTGTGGATCCTATGAAGGAAGGATGGTCGGTGCCCTCTGACGGTGGATCTAGTAGCCACGGCTAATGAAGAGTCAAGATCCACCGCGAGGTGACCCGGATCCCATACTTTCGAGTTAGGATCCAAGGAGGGAGGATCCCGCCTTAAGGGACCTGGATCCAGGGTATAGGTATGATGGATGCAGTGGATCTCGAACTTTCGTGGGACAACGGAGATCACAGACGGTTGCGAGATGATGTTGGATGATTGGAGAGCTCGGATCCACGGCGAGTGTACCATTACAGTGAGGTGGATCCAAGCGACCTGGATCCGGATGAGTGTACCCATAATAGGGTGACCATGATGATTACGTCATATATCCGGTGGATCTGAAGATAACACAGCTGGGATGATGGGTCAAGGGAAGAAGGGACATGCAGCCGAGCCTGGTAAGGGATTTAGCAGATGAAAGACATAGAAGGTAGAAACCCAGGCAGGTATAGGCTTAAATATCAATACAGTCCTCAATTTGCACAGTATCACGTAAGTGCCTTCCTGCCCTCAAGAACCGGAATTACATTGGCCGTACGAGCTCCGAGAAGGTTGGGAATTGCGAATCTAGTGTTGGTAGTGATAACTGGATAATACATTGGCCAGATCCTACAACCTAGTGAGCTTTTCCTTTACTCGTGCAGATCCGACAGGTTAACCGAATTTACTACTTGGTCGGTTACACCCTAGAGGCTCTCAACTTTCAAGATCCCGTCACAGGAGGCGGCAAGTACGACTTAAAGGACAACACAAAGGCAAGGGAACACACCCGCAAGGCAACCCTACGGCCAGATCCACGATCTAGGCCCCGGATCCATAAGCTCGAATATTCGCTTAGGATACGGAACCATCCACGGACGCAGAGTGAAGATTTTCCACTGCTGCTCCACCCCATCCCCACGTCTCGCCAAGACACTCAAGCTTCACCACTTGAACGCTTCGGAAGTTACCGAGAGAGCAGATCCCGCCCTACCGACGGGTACACAAGGTGAGGAAAGTTCAGCAGAACACGGATCATCGGGGGACCCCCTCCGTTAGTCGGTGTCTGGGCGCAGTTGGTAAGTTGGATCTGGCAATCTCGCAGATTTTGCTGATCCCGCTACACCACAATGGTGCGCGTGCCCGGATCTTTTGGTGACTCGGGATTTCACCGTGAGTCCCAAGAAGATGCTCAAGTGAAGATTGAGCCAGGGGAAGAGGCGTCGTCGGAGGTCGGATCGACGAAGACGCTGCTGAATGAAACAAGATCCGCGGATCGATGGAGTTTTGGGAGGAACTCTGTCGACGGAAGAGAGGTGGATCCGGATCCGGATCTAGAAGAGAAACCTCTCTATCCTCCCCAGGTCCCCTCGGGGACCCCTGCGGATCTTGACGTAAGTCAAGATCCGCTAACAAAACAAGGGAAAGTGAAGGCGAAACGGTATGCATTTGCAGATTCACCGATTAAGCCAACACCGTACCTAAACCCAAGCCCGCTAGTCGAAGAAACAAGAAAGAAGACGAAAACGAGTAAGACTACGCGGAAGAAGATGCAAGCTCCAGAGTCGGAAGAAGACCAAGCTGGATCCAGGTCAAGCTGGTCCGACAAGGATCTCGAGTTTGTGTATCGCCACCAAGCTTTACGCGACTTCCTGCATCAAGATCCTGTCATGCAGATCCTGAATCCACGACAGATCGAAGATCCAAGGGAACCGGTGAGAGCACCAACGAAAACGGCGAACAAGTTGGTGGCAGTCAAAGATCTATTACGTTTGCTTACGGAGTCAGGCATCGTAGCTGGTGTGTTCGACGCAGAGGATATCTTCGAGCTAGACCTGGATCTCATAGTATCCGCGACGCGGGACCCTCTTTGCCAGAGTTAAGTCCATCACCGGAGAAAGGTCGCGCACTATGGATCCGGTGTCGTCGCCGAGGATCAGCCAAGCTGCGTCCTCAAACTACGAATCCGCCGCTGAGGATGAGTCAGACACGTCGTCCGAACCACGACGCATGACTTTAGGACCCTCCGGGGCATCCATGCTGGAAGCGCGGGCGAGGATCCGAGGACAGGAAGCCCCGGTGAACGTGAAAGCTCGGGATCCAGTACGCCCTACGCGTGATTTGACACAATCCAGCCAGGATCGAGCCAGATCCGGCAAGAAGCCAGTGGGATTATCGTCAGATCAGGCTCGAGGTAATCGCCTCACGGATCCAGTCCCGCCAGTGGACCAGACGGCCACAGGCTCTTCCGACACTTCCGCGGGCACCCTGCAACGGCACTTTGAAGCTGCGATGAATCGCTTCCCTGGCCGAACAGGGTATGAGAGCGCCCGTGCCACAAGTGCAAGTGCTCCATGAACACGGAGCACGGGACGTGGAGATGGAGTCAGTAGAGGGGGACAACTCCCATGATGAGTTCGACCCAGACGATCTGGATGGCCCATCCACTTCGGCAGCCGTGGTAGCAACGGCCACAGCCGGAGCAGGTGGATCGTCCATGATCCAGAGGGTACGGATCTCAGCTATATCGGACTTGAAGGAGTTCACGGGCAAGGATCAAGATGAGGACCGAGCGAGAACATGGATCAGCAAAGTCAAGTCGGCCCTCATGAGAGATCAAGCGTCGGATGCTGAGAAGTGTCTGACCTTTGCGGATCTGCTAGCGGGGCCAGCCAGGAACTGGTATCGGCAGCTGGGCAGATCAACCAGGAACAAGTGGCCAGATTTGCTGCGCAGTTTCCAGACCCAGTACTGTGGATTAGGAGTGTCGGTGGCACGACAATACTACCATGCTCGCCGCAGATCGGATGAATCCCCGTTGGAATATCTACATCGACTAAATGTGGCCGGTCTACGGGCCAAGTTGAAGATCAAGGATGGGGGATCCAAGGTACTGCGGGAACACGTGGATCATTTCATCGAGACGTTGGGAGATGTGGATCTGGCCGACAGGCTGACCCTGCTACGACTTCCTGACGCAGACGAGCTTGAAGAAGTACTGCGGGCGGTGGATCGCGCGAAACACCGCCAGAAGAAGGCGGCGGTCGGGTCCGGCAAGTATCGCCAAAAGGCTCCGACGCCTACGGCCCCAGCTCGACGTGTCCACCAAGTCACGGCGCCCGACTCAGGAACTGAGTCAGGATCCGACGGCTCGGACTCCGACCCTGAAGATTACCGTCGAGTCTGTCTCACTGCGTCCAACGATCGAACGGCGAAGACAGGAGACAACTCTCGACCGGGGGATACCGTACTCGGGGACCGTGGGATGTACAGATCCCGAGATCTCATGGACGGGGCAGCACAAGTCAGGTGTTCGCAGTGCGGATCCCGGAAGCACACTGAATCTGGATGCTGGAAACATCTGGTCTGTGAGAAGTGTGGCAAGAAAGGTCATCCCGGGGATCATTGCTTCTACGTGTGTCGCGGGTGTGGCGAGATTCACGACGTCGGCAAGTGCCCGATGGAAGAATTCTACAACCAGATCCGCCAATGGTTTGATCCAGCCAAGCACCGAGGGATGTTGCCGGAAGTGGCAGAGAAGATGTTAAACTAGGACACTCGCCGGGTTTGAATCCGGTACGAGCCGAGCGTTCTAGGTACTGCATTATGCATTTGTGAACAAGACATCGCTAGATCCAGGTAGCAGGACCCTAGATCCAGTCGATAATACACGTGATCTACATGAAGTGTCAGTTGCCAGGGTCTCTAGTTTGCGCCAAGTGGACGAGTTTTCCAGATCCAAAGTCTCTTCAACCCTGGATCTACAAAGAGGAGAGACACGTGGTTACTGGAGAAACGCCAACATGGTCGATGGTTTGAGCCTACCAAGGGTGAGGTCACTGCAGATCCACCTAAGGTCTGTCTGGTCACTGGATCCTGTGGATCTGAGGATGTTGGATCCATGGATCTGCTAACAGGGGAGTCCCGTGGATACTGGAAGAACCATGCCCCAGGAAAGTGGTTCAGACAAGCCAAGGTAGGGGGCAAGATCAACAATGAAAAAGCAATCCTACTTCTAGATAGTGGTGCCGAGGTGTCTATACTGGATACCGCCTTTGCTCGTAAGGTTGGGTGCCAAGTGGATGGGAGTCGGATCCAAGATTGTGTTGGGATTGGTGAAGGCGTATACCGTACAAACGGGAGAACGCGAATTAAGATCACGCTGGCAGGTTGTTTGGTGTATTGGTTTGACATTTGGGTCGGGGATCTCGCTGGTCAAGACGCCATCCTTGGGATGGATTTCATGGTGCCAGCCGGAGTGAGGTTGGATCTGGCGGATGGGACACTTTGTTTCCCTGACGAGATGCGGATCCAGCTCAGCGGACGGCGGGCCGTTGTATGGAGCGAAGATGAGGGATCATAAGGGCGGATAAGACCACCTGGATCGAGCCCGGGGAAACTTGGGAGCTGTCAGAACCGGTTGAAGTGGGTGGAACATGAGAAACTGTGGGTCACTCGGGGCGAGAAATGGGTACCTACCGTAATCCAAGGACCAGGTCGATCGCAATACCTCCAGGTCACGAACGTCAGCGACAAGAGACTATTACTGGACCATTATGAGGAGATCGGACGATGGTTGGCGAAGGACGGTATCCCTAGGCGACCTGGATATGTGTCAGTGGGATCCCGCCGCTACAGAGAATGGCAGAATCTGGTGTACGAGGCGACTACCGAGATCGAATCTCTCGGAGAGGTGGAGCTCCCGGCGGAGCCAACTGGCCCCTTGGTGGATCGGCCTTCATATCCAACTCCGCGAAAGATCCTGCAGAGAGATCGACGGGTTGAGATCCAAGCAATGAAGGTTGGATCCATGACGGGGGACGATCCCCAGAGTCGGCCCTTAGATAACGCAGGGTCGGTGGACGAAGGATTGCAGAGGGCTAAAGCCGAACAGCCGGATCCCGCCGATCCACAAGTGGATCCAAGCTTTCCACTGGATAAAGTGCCTGGATCCCTATCGAGAGCGGCAACGCTAGTCAAACCCGAACCGTCGGGTTCAGACTCGTTAGAGGACCGGCTGGATCCGACCGGTGACTTCCCCAGTACCAGGATACCCGACACCACGAAGACAGAAGGGATGACGGTCGAAGGAGAGTCGCGGTGCCTAGATCCAAGGGTGGATCAGACAAAGACCGAAGATGAACAAGTCTGCTACCGTGAAGGCGGGGATCTACACGCCGAGGATCTTGGAGAAGGTATGGCGGTAATCCCGGAGGTACCACTGACCACAGAGGAGGTCACGATTGATGATATCCAAGTGGATCCAGGGGCGAACGAACCCACTGAAGTGGATTGTCTGCGTCAGAAGATCTGGGAAAGCCGACATCTGCTGATCGGTAAGGGTAATGCGTTACCGCCCGCCGCCCGCGGAGTCAAATGTGACATCGATGTCGGCGACGCGAAACCGATCGCTCAAAGGGTGCGGAAGGTGGCACCTCAGTTCCGAGAAAAACTGTCGGATCTGATTAAGGGCCTGCTGCAAGCCAGGATCATCAGCTTCTCAACGTCCCCGTGGGCGTCGCCGGTGGTAATCATCATCAAGAAGAACGGGGTGGATATACGTCTGTGCATTGATTACCGGCTGGTTAACAGCCTGACTCGATTGATGGTGTATCCGATGCCTCTGATCAATGAGCTGTTGAAGATTTGGATAAAGTACTCTGGTACTGCTCTCTAGACATGGCCAGTGGTTTCTGGGTGGTTACTATGACGGATCGAGCTCGCGCAATATCCGCATTCATCACACCGTTTGGCCTGTTCGAGTGGACCCGGATGCCGTTTGGATTGAAGAACGCACCCCAGATCTACCAACGCCTCATCGATAACGCCCTCTATGGGCTCACCCGAATACCGGAGCCCGAAACGGGTGGATCCGGGGAAGGTGACGCAGAAGTGGATCCATTCGAAGCGGGGGAGCCAGGAGATCCTGGGACCCCGTCTGTGTTAGGACGCAGATCTTACATCGACGACATTCTGATCCCGGCGGAATCGTGGGATCAGTTGTGCGAAAGAGTGACATCCCTACTGAAGGCGTGGTACTAAGTGGAATCTCTCTATCAGTGTGGTTAAGAGCTATTGGGGGATGCGCAAGGTGGATTACTTGGGCCATCGAGTTTCCAAGGAGGGATAAGAGGCGAATCCTAAGGACCTGTCTTCATTAGCCGATTTGTCCTTCCCACAGTCGTTACGAGCGATGCAATCCTTCTTGGGCAGTTTGAACTACTACAGTCGGTTCATCGAAGATTACGCCCTGTTTGCCGCGGTGTTGTATGAATTAAGAGAGGTAGATTTTGCTGCGATGACCGCTCCAGCTGTCCAGATGAAAATCCAACGAGCTCTGGCCCGGGAGATGTCGGATCCACGAAGGGATCCAAGTGGTATGACGTCAGAAGAGGACCTAACACAGGAGCTGGATCCACTCCGAGACCAACAGAGAGAGGATCCAGTCTGGATAGAGACGACGGATCAGAACTTGGAAAAGGCAGAATCTCGGTGGATCCGAGCTCAACACGCATTCGTGGAACTGAGGAACAGGATCGCGACCACACCTATCCTCCGTCATTTCGATCCGGAACGTCAACCTACGGTAATAGTTTATGCCAGTGACTGGGCAGTCTCAGCAGCTCTGGTGCAAGAACATGAAGGGATCTGTCATCCAGTCACCTTTGTCAGCCGGACACTGAAGCCGAATGAACTGAACTACGGAGCGGTGGAGAAAGAGATACTTGCGCTCCTGCGCGTGTTGGATCTAAATTATAACCTGCTAGTGGGAAGATCTATCCGGATCCTGACTCGACACTCCACGCTAGCCTGGCTGTTCAAGTCGGCCGGGTTGCAAGGACGTTTGGGACAGTGGGCAGCTTTACTCTCACCTTGGACGCTGGAGATTGTGAAATGTTTCGAAAGGGGAAGACGAGATCCTGGGAGTCTTGGCCGCGAGCATCACTCCTCGAGCTAAGATGGATGAGGCGCTGACTAAGATCGCCCCTAAGAAAGAGCCCAAACGCCGGATCCAGATCCCGATCCCGACGGTACAGGTGGATGAGGATCTATACGTCCTGAGTTTCGATGGATCCGCTCGTGTACGACGCGGAGGAGGAGCATACAGTGCAATACTGTGGAAATTGCCCGGATGGGAAGTTGTACGGGCCAGATCCCTTACGCGGAAGGCCTCACCGTCAATGAAGCGGAGTATAACGGACTCCTTCTGGGTTTGGATTTACTAAAGGGACAAGATCCAAAACGGCTGGTGATTTGTGGGGATTCAAATTTGGTAATCAGACAGGTGCGAGGTGAGATTGACTGCAAGGCCCCGGCCCTAACACTGTTACGGCAGAAAGTGATGATCCACCTGCGTGGTTGGTTGAATCACGAGTTGGTACATGTCAAGCGAGATTGGAATGCCAGTGCGGATAGTTTGGCCAGTGCCGCTTTACGGAATCAATGTGGTGTCGAAGTGGAGGGAGAAGCCGAACATCAGGATCTCGTTACGTTGAACCGACTTGACGAAGTGGTAGTGGTTGGATCCGGGAAAAGGACAGTCCAGGTGATGGCTGTCACTAGGTCCAGAGGAAGGATTGGATCCAGCCCCCCGATCCTCGAGGAAACATTCGTGAAGAGAGTTCGCATCGAGCGGATCCTCAAAGCACAGAATGAGGAAGCGTGGATCCTGGGACTAAAGAAGTATCTGATGGGGGATGTACGAGACTTAAGTCGGGAGGATGCCAAATCCTACAGCGTTATCGCTACGGATTACGCAGTGGATCTGAACGACTTGCTCTTCTATTGCCCCCCTACGAAGAGAGTCCACGAGGATCGGGATGGATTGATGAGATTGGTGATGCCAGAAACCTTGCAACAGGATGTCCTACACCACTACCACGCTAGCTTGGAAGGCGGACATCAGGGCATTGGTCGGACCTACCAACGGATCCGGGAATGTTTCCATTGGAGAGGACTATTCAAGAGTGTACAACGATATGTCGGTGAATGCGTGGATTGTGAGACAGGCAAAGGCAGACCTACGATCGAAGGGGAGTCACCTGGGAATGTCCGAGCGACTTACCCTTTCCAGATCATAGCCATGGATCATATTCCCTCGTTGCCCAAGTCGTTCAAAGGAAACACAGAATTGTTGATTTGGGGTGGACCTGTTTACCGGATATGTGATTGCCAAAGCTAGTGCGTCTAGAACTGCGCAAACCATTGCGGAATCGTACGAGGAGTGTGTTTTCCGAAGATTTGGTGCTAGCGAAATGATTAGACATGATCGGGAGCCAGGCTTTATGTCTGATTTCTTTCGAGCATTCAACCGGATCCTAGGGCAGCGACAGCGAGCAACCATGGCATATCGTCCCCAAGCTAACGGGTCGGCCGAACGCATGGTGCAGACGATCACGAGAGCACTCAAGATGTATGTCCAGGATTTGGATCAAAGGGATTGGGATGAGTACGCAGAACGGCTCCCCTTCGCGATGAACACCGCCCAAGACAGGATCCGGGGTGATACACCATTTTACTTGGTACATGGGTGGGATCCCAAATCCACCCTAGAAGCGGCCATTCCAGTATGCAGTACCAAGAAGAGAAACCGAGATCCAAGGCGATGGCGATACCAAGTCCAGAAATACTACCGGCAAGCTAGATCCCAGGTGAACGAACGACTGCGGAATGCGATACAGGATCGAGCGGATCGACACAACGAAGACGCCCGTCCACATCAAATCCAAGTGGGATCGCAGGTGTGGCTGTATTTGGATCGAGTGAAAGAAGGGTACGCTCGGCAAATTGGCCCATCTATGGCATGGACCGTTCCGGGTGAGAGAGAAGATTGGAGAACATGCGGTGAGGCTGGAAACGGCAGGTACCGAATATCGCCTGTTCCCTGTGGTACACGTATCCAAGCTGAAGTTGGTCAAAGAATATCCGGATCGGCCGCAGGTCCGTCTTTCGGTAGATACATCCGACCGCGTCGACTTCGACGAAGTTCTCCTACCGGAAGACAGTTGGAATGTGGATCTCGAAGCCGACGAGTTCGAAGTCGAGAAGATCACCGATATGAGATCGGGGAAGCGAACTAGATACGGACGGATTTACCGTGAGTTTCTGGTGCATTGGCGTGGATATGACGAACCTAGTTGGGTAGACGAGGCAGATCTGAACTGTGGAGCATTACTCTATGATTTCTTGAGGGATCGTACGAATCGTAACAGATTCGGTCGTGATGCAGTCTCATGAAGAAGAGTAGGGGGGGGGGACCCATGGATGTGAGCTGGTCATATCGATGGGAGGATGAAGAAGGACCCACAGGAAGGGTGTGGGTCAGGAGGAGGAGGATCGCTGATATGAGTTGGTCACATCGGAAAGAAAGAGAAGACGAATCCACAGGGTGGATTAGGAGGAAGAAGTGAATGTTTATGCATAAGAGTGACGTTTTACGTGTGAGGAGTCCTGCTTGATTTCGAGCACGAGCTTTCAAGGGCCCGAACTATACTGACCCGATTGAACCTGGGTCATTGGCGCTAGATCCGGATGAAATCCAGGCGCAGACCCAGCCCAGATCCAGGTGTACGCTGAAAGGGTGGATCCAGCCCAGATCCAGGTGTACACTGAAAGGGTGGATCTAGCCCAGATCCAGGTGTACGCTGAAAGGTGGATCCAGCCCAGATCCAGGTGTACGCTGAAAGGGTGGATCCAGCCCAGATCCAGGTGTACGCTGAAGGGTGGATCCAGCCCAGATCCAGGTGTATACTGAAAGGGTGGATCTAGCCCAGATCCAGGTGTACACTGAAAGGGTGGACTAGATTTCTCAACCGACGAAGGAATGTTGTAAGCATATTCAAGTAAGAAAGTGTGGATTATAATAGCTTATGCAAAAGGCTAGCTCGACCCAGTATCCAGTCGCTAGTTACTGCTACGAAAGGAATCCACGAAGGCGGAAACTGGGGCGTGGTGTCGAAGAATGATGAGGATCAGGTAGTCTTGGGCTGAACATTGAAGAACTTGCTCACTAGACGCTGGATCTGGCGTCCTGGGTGTTGGCTCAGGTCCCCGCGAAACTGGATGCGCCAAGGCTCGGCTTCGTCGATCTCTCGCAAGGCTTCCAATAGGCTCGTGGGTTCTGGGCGATGGAGGGTTGGGATCCTCCAAGTTGGCTTGACGGGATACGGATCCCGGAAACCAAGCTACCTTATCCCCGCGTCGGGGAAGATGCAAGAAGGATGGATCCAGCAAAATATCCACGTCACACCAACCGTCCTGGATTGCTAACACGAGGATCACAAGGACTCTCTTCCAAGCTCGGCCCGCATGGCTACGCCGGTTACCACGCTGCTTGTTGAAGTTGGACAACCAGGTCGAACCCTGCAATTGATTCCGAGAGATGGGGAACCGGTGAGTGCCCTCCCATATAGCAACCCGGTGCTTGGAGGCGAAATCCCGGAACGCCCGAACGAATACCCCGAGTCGCCCACGCACATCACCCCTGAAGCTAACCGGATCCACCGGTGTGGTGACCAGTGTATCCCACGGGGCAGCACTTGTCAGTTCCTCCACGAGGGGTCTGGTGATGAGCGAATCCACGTACCCGGCCCTCGGGATGGCGTCCGCTGTCCGAGAAAATATCCACTCAGCCCGAAAAGGCAACTCCGGAAACAGAACCGTGATCTTCATGGAGATGATCGCAACTCGGTTCAATTTCTTGGCTGACCAAGGCTCGATGTCTCTGGCAGCGAAGGCCACAGGAGCACGTCTACCAGGAATGAAAGCAGCAATCCGGACCGAACGGAGCCACGGGGAGCATCCCTGGCAGTGACGAGTTAGGGGGGGCGGGGATCAAGACAGATCCAGGGGATCCGCCACCGTGAGGCGATCCCGGGGATCCGCCACCATGGGGCGATCCTGGAGATCCACCACCATGAGGCGAACCCCCCTCCACCAGATCCGGGAGATCCGCCACCAGGCGCCCCCCCTCCGCCAGATCCAAGGAGTCCGCCACCACGAGGCGACCCCCTCCCACCATCACTGCCCGATCCACCGTCACTGTCGACGCGGATCGCAGATCCCGCAGTGGCGCCTCCGGATCCGGCTGTGCCAGCGACTTGTGGAGGCGGCGTCGAGAGGGATCTCCGCCGGGCTTCGGATCGGGATTGGGATAGAGCCCGCCGCGTGTCTTCCTCCAAGGCCTCCTCAGCGGTTCGAGCCTCCTCTGAATCCTCTGGACTCTCGTCGTCATCGTCGTCGTCGTCAGCGTCCTCATCGCTTAGAGTGAAGGGATACGGGCCGGCAGACGGCGTACGCTTTGACGACGATCGGTTAGGAGGCCCTGAGCCGTCGGACCAGTCAGATTCCTCATCCTCATCGTCCTCGAACTACCCAGTCCACACCCAGGGGGAATGACGCGTTTAGCTTTCCCCTTCCCGGGTCCAGTACGGGCCGGCGGAGGGTTGGTGGAAGCGGACTGAGGAACGATGGGCGTCGTTACCGAAGGACCAGCGGTGGATCCCGTCTTGGACGCCGATCCGATTTTGATACTGCCGTAGATCCCGTTTTGGCCGTCGATCCGGACTTGGACACACGCTGATCCTGTTTTGGATGGGGCAACGGATCCAGCCTTGGACGCCGTAGACCCAGTCTTGGGTCCGGATCCAGATTTTGACGCAGCAGCGGTGGATCCCGTCTTGGACGGTCGATCCCGGTTTGGACACCGTCGATCCCGTTTTGGACGTAGCAACGGGTCCAGTCTTGGACGCCGAGGTAGACTTGGATCTAGCGGTGGATCCAGACTTGGATCCGGCACCTGACTTCGAGGGGAGAAAACGGAAGTCTTGGCGCGGGTTGTAGATCCTGCCTTGGACACAGAAGTGGATCCCGCTTGCGGAGCAGATTTAGAAACCGGATTCGTTTTGGGCTTGGCTTTCGGGGAAGCTCGGGCCTGCTTATGGGGACGGGAGGATCCGGTGCTAGGAGCGGGAGATGTACTACGCGGGCGTTTCGCAGTCGACGAATCCGCCCCACTTACCGTCGGAAGAGGAGCAGAAACGCTAGCAGCCTGAGAGGGCCCCGACAAGGGAGGAAGTGGATCCGAGACGGCAGCTGTCACCAGCGCCAGTCGTCGACGTGCCAATCGCGCTCCGACAGGCCGCGATCGCGCTCCAGGATCAGCTGTTGCTGCCTGCGGAAAGTTGATCCTGGAGTTTCGCGGTGGTCGCATCTGCTTTTCTTCAATTTGTCACCTAGATTGACAATAACAAGTGAATATGGAGTTACTAGCAAGGGCTAAAAGAGGATCCACGTACTCATGCGGCGAAGCTTGGATTCCAGCTCGTTAGCGCACGCTCGGCATCCGCCCACTCGGTAGTCGCCTTGTCCCGCTGGAGCTCGCTGTCTGCCAGTTTCGTTTGGATCTCGTCCCGCAATCGAGTCATACGCACGAATTCTTCAAGCGCGTAATCTCGTCCGGCAGACGCCCTCTCGAGCGACTCCTTGGTGTCTTGCAACTCCTCAGAGAGTTGAGCCAGGGCTACATCCGGCGACGAGGGAGGTGGATTGGCGCGGGGGACCCTCCACGCGCCGACCCTAAGGCGGATCCGTCATGGGCGGATCCCACATAGTCGTTGGTCACCACCTCCTCCTGGGTCAAACGCAACTCGTCACGGAGGCGGTCCAAGCTCACATCCGCAGCTGCCCTAGCAGTCTGGGAATCCTCCAGATCCCGCTCGAGGTCGTGGATCCGGGATTGGAGTTGGTGGATCTCAGATCCGGCGAGTGCCATCTCCCTAAGGAGATGGTCGTTGTCATCTCGCATAACGTTCTCGTTGACGGGAGGCGCGATCCAGCCGTCCGGTCAGGTCGCGGATCTCGACCGCCTGATCAGCCAACAGGAGTCGCAGGTCCTGCGACCGAGAGGCCGCACGGTGCTCCCACCCCTGGATCTCCAATCGCTTGGTCATGGATTTGGGCCCGCAAGGTCTGAAGTTGGGTAGTGTGTAGAGACGCAGCTTGGTCTTGGGCATCTTGAGCCGTCTGGAGCTCCGCCGTCAGGGTTTGCACCTGATCGGAAAGAGCCTGGGCTAGAACCCGCAGATCGGTGGGCGACATGGAAGACGGACTGACCGGAGGTGTGGTGGATGGGACCTTGCCCGACGATTTGCCGGTACGCTTGGCGGGAGACATGTGTCGCGAAGGGAGAAAGCGGTTGTGGATGCTGGTGATGCACGTCGTGGACGCTGTTGTGCAGCGCCGACCACGGTACAGGAGGCGATTGTGGTGAAGTGCTTTCTCAGAAATAAGAGAATGGTCCTGACGCGGGGTCACTATCCCGAATCAGTGACAATTTCAAGTGATTATAGAGGATTTGGGTTGTTTGGCACGGGTGCAAGTTGCCTGTGGTGGATTAGCCATGGCGAGCAGCACCCCGTATGGAATGACGATGGATCTGATATGAGCGATGTACGAGAAGGCAAGATCCACCAAGACTTACCCTCGGATCCACCCTTACCTGGATTCACTAAGATGGATATGGGATATACTATACAAGAGTGGATCGAGTGTGGATCCTATGAAGGAAGGATGGTCGGTGCCCTCTGACGGTGGATCTAGTAGCCACGGCTAATGAAGAGTCAAGATCCACCGCGAGGTACCCCGGATCCCATACTTCTGAGTTCGTATCCAAGGAGGGAGGATCCCGCCTGAGGACCTGGATCCAGGGTATAGGGATGATGGATTACAGTGGATCTCGAACTTTCAGTGGACAACGGAGATCACAGACGGTTGCGAGATGATGTTGGATGATTGGAGAGCTCGGATCCACGGCGAGTGTACCATTACAGTGAGGTGGATCCAAGCGACCTGGATCCGGATGAGTGTACCCATAATAGGGTGACCATGATGATTACGTCATATATCCGGTGGATCTGAAGATAACACAGCTGGGATGATGGGGTCAAGGGAAGAAGGGACATGCAGCCGAGCCTGGTAAGGGATTTAGCAGATGAAAGACATAGAAGGTAGAAACCCAGGCAGGTATAGGCTTAAATATCAATACAGACTCCAATTTGCACAGTGACACGCAAGTGCCTTCCTGCCCTCAAGAACCGGAACTACATTGGCCGTACGAGCTCCGAGAAGGTTGGGAATTGCGAATCTAGTGTTGGTAGTGATAACTGGATAATACATTGGCCAGATCCTACAACTAGTGAGCTTTTCCTTTACTCGTGCAGATCCGACAGGTTAACCGAATTTACTACTTGGTCGGTTACACCCTAGAGGCTCTCAACTTTCAAGATCCCGTCACAGGAGGCGGCAAGTACGACTTAAAGAACAACACAAAGGCAAGGGAACACACCCGCAAGGCAACCCTACGGCCAGATCCACCGATCTAGGCCCCGGATCCATAAGCTCGAATATTCGCTTAGGATACGGAACCATCCACGGACGCAGAGTGAAGATTTCCACTGCTGCTCCACCCCATCCCCACGTCTCGCCAAGACACTCAAGCTTCACCACTTGAACGCTTCGGAAGTTACCGAGAGAGCAGATCCCGCCCTACCGACGGGTACACAAGGTGAGGAAGTTCAGCAGAACACGGATCATCGGGGGACCCCCTCCGTTAGTCGGTGTCTGGGCGCAGTTGGTAAGTTGGATCTGGCAATCTCGCAGATTTTGCTGATCCCGCTACACCACAGAATTATCGCTTCAGTCGGCCCGAACGTAAAAGTCGGTGATCAAGTGACGACGGGATGCCAGGGTGTGAGAGCGTCGCCCACAGACTTGGTTCTCGAAGGACCGATGAAGCGTGGAGCAAGCTTGTTGGCGCCGGGTTGGTTACGGCAGAAGCTCGGATTCCCTCG
>JAANHX010000800.1:0-117231 GCA_011320135.1 Phytophthora betacei
CATCCCCCATCAAATACTTCTTTAGTCCCAGGATCCACGCTTCCTCGTTCTGTGCTTTGAGGATCCGCTCCAATGCGGACCCTCTTCACAAATGTTTCCATCGAGGATCTGAGGGCTGGATCCAATCTTTCCTCTGGATCTAGTGACAGCCATACCTACCTGGACTGTCCTTTTCCCGGGTCCAACCACCACCACCTCGTCTAGTCGGTTCAACGTAACGAGATCCTGATGCTCGGCCTCTCTCTCCACTTCGACAACCACATTGATTCCGTAAAGCGGCACTGGCCAAGCTATCTGCACTGGCATTCCAATCTCGCTTGACATGCACCAACTCGTGATTCATCCAACCACGCAGGTGGATCATCACTTTCTGCCGTAACAGTGTTAGGCCGGGGCCTTGCAGTCAATCTCACTCGCACCTGTCTGATCACCAAATTTGAATCCCCACAATCACCAGCCTTTTGGATCCTGTCCCTTTAGTAGATCCAAACCCAGCAGGAGCCCGTTATACTCTGCTTTCATTGACGGTGAGGCCCTCCGCATAAGTGGATCTGGCCCGTACAACTTCCCATCCGGGCAGTCTCCACAGTATTGCCTGTATGCTCCTCCTCCGCGTCGTACGCGAGCGGATCCATCGAAACTCAGGACGTACATATCCTCATCCACCTGTACCGTCGGGATCGGGATCTGGATCGGGCATTGGGCTCTTTCTTAGGAGCGATCTAGTCAGCGCCTCATCCATCCTTAGCTCGAGGTGTGATGCTCGCGGCCAAGACTCCCAGTCTCGTCTTCCCCTTTCGAACATTTCACAATCTCCAGTGTCCAAGGCGAGAGTAAAGCTGCCCATGTCCCAAACGTCCTTGTAACCCGGCCGACTTGAACAGCCAGGCTAGCGTAGAGTGTCGAGTCAGGATCCGGATGATCTTCCCACCAGCAGGTTGTAATTGAGATCCAACACGCGCAGGAGCGCGAGTATCTCTTTCTCCACTCTCCTCGCTCCGTAGTTCAGTTCATTCGGCTTCAGTGTCCGGCTGACGAAGAGGTGACTGGATTGACAGATCCCTTCATGTTCTTGTACTAGTGCTACTGAGGGCTGCCCAGTCACTGGCATAAATTATCACCGTAGGTTGACGTTCCGGATCGAAATGACGGAGGATAGTTGTGGTCGCGATCCTGTTCCTCAGCTTCACGAAGCGTGTGAGCTCGGATCCACCGAGGTTCCGCCTCTTCCGAGCTCTGATCCGTCGTCGCTATCCTGATTGGATCTCTTTCTTTTGATCCCGGGGCGGATCCAGCTCCTGTTTTAGGTCCTCTTTCTGGCGTCGTACTACTTGGATCCCTTCGTGGATCCGACATCTCCAGGGCCAGAGCTTGTTGGATTTTGATCCGGACAGCTGGAGTGGTCATCGCAGCAAAATCTACCTCTCTCAATTCATATAGTACCGCGGCAAACAGTGCGTAATCCTCGATGAACCGACTGTAGTAATTCAAACTGCCCAAGAAGGATTGCATCGCTCGTAACGACTGTGGGAAGGACAAATCTGGCTAATGAAGACAGGTCCTTAGGATTCGCCTCCAATCCCTTCTTGGATACTCGATGGCCTAAGTAATCCACCTTGCGCATCCCCCATAGCTCTTTACCACACTGATAGAGAGATTCCACTTAGTACACGCCCTCCAGTAGGGATGTCACTCTTTCGCACAACTGACCCACGATTTCCGCCGGGATCAGAATGTCGTCGATGTAAGATCTGCGTCCTAACACAGACGGGGTCCCAGGATCCCCTGGCTCCCCCGCTTCGAATGGATCCACTTCTGCATTGCCTTCCCCGGGTCCACCCGTTTTCGGGCTCCGGTATTCGGGTGAAACCCATAGAGGGCGTTATCGATCAGGCGTTGGTAGATCTGGGGTGCGTTCTCAATCCAAACGGCATCCGGGTCCACTCGAACAGTCCAAACGGTGTGATGAATGCGGATATCGCGCGAGCTCGATCCGTCATAGTCACCACCCAGAAACCACTGGCCATGTCAAGAGAACAGTACCAGAGTACTTTATCCAAATCTTCCAACAGCTCCTTGATTAGAGGCATCGGGTACACCATCAATCGAGTCAGGCTGTTAACCAGCCGGTAGTCAATGCACAGTCGTATATCCACCCCGTTCTTCTTGATGATGATCACCACCGGAGATGCCCACGGGGACGTGAGAAGCTGATGATCTTGGCTTGCAGCAGGCCCTTAATCAGATCCGACATTTTTTCTCGGAACTGAGGTGCCACCTTCCGCACCCTTTGGGCGATCGGTTTCGCGTCGCCGACATCGATGTCGCATTTGACTCCGCGGGCGGCGGGCTGGTAACGCATTACCCTTACCGATCAGCAGATGTCGGCTTTCCCAGATCTTCTGACGTAGACGATCCACTTCAGTGGGCTCGTTCGCCCCTGGATTCCACTTGGATATCATCAATCGTGACCTCCTCTGTGGTCAGTGGTACCTCCGGGATCACCGCCATGCCTTCTCCAAGATCTTCGGCGTGTAGATCCCCGCCTTCACGGTAGCAGACTTGTTCATCTTCAGTCTTTGTCGGATCCACCCTTGGATCCAGGCACCGCGACTCTCCTTCGGCCGTCATCCCTTCTGTCTTCGTGGGTCGGGCATCCTGGTACTGGGGAAGCCACCTTTTGGATCGACTTGATCCTCTGGAGGGTTTTACCCACGATGGTTCCTGCTTAGCTAGTGCGGTCACTCTCGACACGGATCCAGACACTTTGCCCCATGCAAAGTTAGGATCCACTCTGGGGTCAGCGGGATCTGGCGGTCCGGCTTCAGCCTTCTGCGATCCCTCGTCCACCGATCCTGCGTTATCTAGGGGACGACTCTGGGATCATCCCCCGTCGTGGATCCGACCTCCATCGCTTGAATCTCGATCCAACGATTTCTCTGCAGGATCTTTCGCGGAGTTGGATATGAAGGCCGATCCACCAAGGGGCCAGTTGGCCCCGCCGGGAGCTCCACCTCTCCGAGAGATTCGATCTCGGTAGTCGCCTCGTACGCCAGATTCTGCCATTCTTTGTAGCGGCGGGATCCCACTGACACATATCCAGGTCGCCTAGGGATACCGTCCTTCGCCAACCATCGCCCGATCTCCTCATAATGGTCCAGTAATAGTCTCTTGTCGCTGACGTTCGTGACCTGGAGGTATTGTGATCGACCTGGTCCCTGGATTCCGGTAGGCACCCATTTCTCGCCCCTAGTGACCCACAGTTTCTCATGTTCCACCCACTTTAACCGATCTGGCAGTTCCCAGGTTTCTCCGGGCTCGATCCAGGTCGTCTTATCCGCCCTTATGATCCTCGTTTTCGCCCCGTACAACGATCGCCGTCCACTGAGCTGGATCCGCATCTCGTCTGGGAAACAAAGTGTCCCATCCGCCAGATCCAACCTCACTCCGGCTGGCACCATGAAATCCATCCCAAGGATGGCGTCTTGACCAGCGAGATCCCCGACCCAAATGTCAAAACAATACACCAAACAACCTGCCAGCGTGATCTTGATTCGCGTTCTCCCGTTCGTACGGTATACGCCTTCACCAATCCCAACACAATCTTGGATCCGACTCCCATCCACTTGGCACCCAACCTTACGAGCAAAGGCGGTGTCTAGTATAGACACCTCGGCACCACTATCTAGGAGTAGGATTGCTTTTTCATTGTTGATCTTGCCCCCTACCTTGGCTTGTCTGAACCACTTTCCTGGGGCATGGTACTTCCAGTATCCACGGGACTCCCCTGTTAGCAGACCCATGGATCCAACATCCTCAGATCCGTGGGATCCAGTGACCAGACAGACCTTAGGTGGATCTGCAGTGACCTCACCCTTGGTAGGCTCAAACCATCGACCATGTTGGCGTTTCTCCCAGTAACCACGTGCCTCTCCTCTTTGTAGATCCAGGGTTGAAGAGACTTCGGATCTGGCAAACTCATCCACTTGGCGCAAACTAGAGACCTTGGCAACTGACACTTCATGTAGATCACGTGTACTATCGACTGGATCTAGGGTCCTGCTACCTGGATCTAGCGATGTCTTGTTCACAAATGCATAAATGCAGTACCTAGAACGCTCGGCTCGTACCGGATTCAAACCCGGCGAGCGTCCTAGTTTAACATCTTCTCGGCCACTTCTGGCAACATCCCTCGGTGCTTGGCTGGATCAAACCATTGGCGGATCTGGTTGTAGAATTCTTCCATCGGATAATTGCCGACGTCGTGAATCTCGCCACACCCGCGACACACGTAGAAGCAATGATCCCCGGGATGACCTTTCTTGCCACACTTCTCACAGACCAGATGTTTCCAGCATCCAGACTCAGTGTGCTTCCGGGATCCGCACTGCAAACACCTGACTTGTGCTGCCCTGTCCATGAGATCTCGGGATCTGTACATCCCACGGTCCCCGGGTACGGTATCCCCCGGTCGAGAGTTGTCTCCGGTCTTCGCCGTTCGATCGTTGGACGCCGTGAGACAGACTCGACGGTAATCTTCAGGGTCGGAGTCCGAACCGTCGGATCCTGAGTCGGGCGCCGTGACTTGGTGGACACGTCGAGCTGGGGCCGTGGGCGTCGGAGCCTTTTGGCGATACTTGCCGGATCCGACCGCCGCCTTCTTCTGGCGGTGTTTCGCGCGATCCACAGCCCGCAGCACTTCTTCGAGCTCATCTGCGTCTGGAAGACGTAACAAGGTCAGCCTGTCGGCCAGATCCACATCTCCCAACGTCTCGATGAAGTGATCCACGTGTTCCCGCAGTACCTTGGATCCTCCATCCTTGATCTTCAACTTGGCCCGTAGACCGGCCACATTAAGTCGATGCAGATATTCCAGCGGGGATTCATCCGATCTGCGGCGAGCGTGGTAGTATTGTCGTGCCACCGACACCCCCAATCCACAGTACTGGGTTTGGAAAATGCGCAGCAAATCCGGCCGCTCGTTCCTGGTGGATCTGCCCAGCTGCCGATACCAGTTCCTGGCTGGCCCCGCTAGCAGATCCGCAAAGGTCAAACACTTCTCAGCATCCGACGCTTGATCTCTCATGAGGGCCGACTTGACTTTGCTGATCCATGTTCTCGCTCGGTCCTCATCTTGATCCTTGCCCGTGAACTCCTTCAGGTCCGATATGGCTGAGATCCGTACCCTCTGGATCATGGACGATCCACCTGCCGGCTGTGGCTGTTGCTACCACTGCTGACGAAGGGGATGGGCCATCCAGATCATCTGGGTCGAACTCATCATGGGAGTTGTCTCCCTCCACTGACTCCATCTTCACGTCTCGTGCTCCATGTTCGTGGAGCACTTGCACTTGTGGCACGGGCGCTCTCATACCCTGTTCAGCCAGGAAACGACTCATCGCAGCTTCGAAGTGCCGCTGCAGGGTGCCCGAGGAAGTGTCGGAAGAGCCTGTGGCCGTCTGGTCCACTGGCGAGACCGGATCCGTGAGGCGATTACCTCGAGCCTGATCTGACGATAATCCCACTGGCTTCTTGCCGGATCTGGCTCGATCCTGGATGGATTGTATCAGATCACGCGTAGGGCGTACTGGACCCCGAGCCTTCACGTTCATAGGGACTTCCTGTCCTCGGATCCTCGCCCGCGCTTCCAGCATGGATGCCCCGGAGGGTCCTAAAGTCATGCGTTGTGGTTCGGACGACGTGTCTGACTCATCCTCAGCGGCGGATTCGTAGTTCGAGGACGCAGCTTGGCTGATCCTCCGCGACGACACCGGATCCATAGTGCGCGACCTTTCTCCGGTGATGGACTTAACTCTGGCAAAGAGGTCCCGCGTCGCGGATACTATGAGATCCAGGTCTAGCTCGAAGATATCCTCTGCGTCGAACACACCAGCTACGATGCCTGACTCCGTAAGCAAACGTAATAGATCTTTGACTGCCACCAACTTGTTCGCCGTTTTCGTTGGTGCTCTCACCGGTTCCCTTGGTTCTTCGATCTGTCGTGGATTCAGGATCTACATGGCAGGATCTTGATGCAGGAAGTCGCGTAAAGCTTGGTAGCGATACACAAACTCGAGATCCTTGTCTGACCAGCTTGACCTGGATCCAGCTTGGTCTTCTTCCGACTCTGGAGCTTGCATCTTCTTCCGCGTAGTCTTACTCGTTTTCGTCTTCTTTCTCGTTTCTTCGACTAGCGGGCTTGGGTTTAGGTACGGTGTTGGCTTAACCGGTGAATCTGCAAATGCATACCGTTTCACCTTCACTTTCCCTTGTTTTATTAGAGAATCTGGACGCAAGTCAAGATCCGCAGGGGTCCCCGAGGGGACCTGGGGAGGATAGAGAGGTTTTTCTTCTAGATCCGGATCCACCTCTCTTCCGTCGACAGAGTTCCTCCCAAAACTCCATCGATCCGCGGATCTTGTTTCATTCAGCAGCGTCTTCGTCGATCCGACCTCCGACGACGCCTCTTCCCCTGGCTCCATCTTCACTTGAGCATCTTCTTGGGACTCACGGTGAAATCCCGAGTCACCAAACGATCCGGGCACGCGCACCATTGTGGTGTAGCGGGATCAGCAAAATCTGCAAGATTGCCGGATCCAACTTACCAACTGCACCCAGACACCGACTAACGGAGGGGGTCCCCCGATGATCCGTGTTCTGCTGAACTTTCCTCACCTTGTGTACCCGTCGGTAGGGCGGGATCTGCTCTCTCGGTAACTTCCGAAGAGTTCAAGTGGTGAAGCTTGAGTGTCTTGGCGAGACGTGGGGATGGGGTGGAGCAGCAGTGGAAAATCTTCACTCTGCGTCCGTGGATGGTTCCGAATCCTAAGCGAATATTCGAGCTTAGGGATCCGGGGCCTAGATCGTGGATCCGGCCGTAGGGTTGCCTTACGGGTGTGTTCCCTTGCCTTTGTAGTTCCTTTGCGTCGTACTTGCCGCCTCCTGTGACGGGATCTTGAGAGTTGAGAGCCTCTAGGGTGTAACCGACCAAGTAGTAAATTCGGTTAACCTGTCGGATCTGCACAAGTAAAGGAAAAGCTCACTAGGTTGTAGGATCTGGCCAATGTATTATCCAGTTATCACTACCAACACTAGATTCGCAATTCCCAACCTTCTCCGAGCTCGTACGGCCAAATGTAGTTCCGGTTCTTGAGGGCAGGAAGGCACTTGCGTGATACTGTGCAAATTGAGTTCTGTATTGATATTTAAGCCTATACCTGCCTGGATTTCTACCTTCTATGTCTTTCATCTGCTAAATCCCTTACCAGGCTCGGCTGCATGTCCCTTCTTCCCTTGACCCATCATCCCAGCTGTATTATCTTCAGATCCACCGGATTCATGACGTAATCATCATGGTCACCCTATTATGGGTACACTCATCCGGATCCAGGTCGTTTGGATCCACTTTACTGTAATTGTACACTCGCCGTGGATCCGAGCTCTCCAATCGTTCGACATCATCTCGCAACCGTCTGTGATCTCCATTGTCCCACGAAAGTTCGAGATCCACTGCATCCATCATCCCTATACCCTGGATTCAGGTCCCTCTATGCGGGATCCTCCCCCCTTGGATCCGAAACCGGAAGTATGGGATCCGGGGTACCTCGCAGTGGATCTTGACTTCTTGTTAGCCGTGGCTACTAGATCCACCTTTGGATGGCACCTACCACCATTCCTTCATAGGATCCACACTCGATCCACTGGTACATAGTATATCCCATATCCACCTAAGTGAATCCAGGTAAGGGTGGATCCGAGATAAGTCTTGGTGGATCTTGCCTTCCCGTACATCGCTCATACTAGATCCATCGTCATTCCATACGGGGTGCCGCTCGTCATGGCTAATCCACCACAGGCAACTTGCACCCGTGCCGAACAACCCAAATCCTCTCTAATCACTTGAAATTGTCACTGATTCGGGATAGTGACCCCGCGTCAGGCCCATTCTCTTATTTCTGAGAAAGCACTTCACCACACTAGTTACTACTACGAAGCGAATCCACAAAGACTGAAACTGGGGGCGTGGCGTTAAAGGGTGATAGGGATCAGGTGGTCTTGGGCCGAACATTGAAGAACTTGCCCACCAGACGCTGGATCTGGTGTCCTGGGTGTTGGCTCGGGTCCCCGCGAAACTGGATACGCCAAGGCTCGGCTTCGTCGATCTCTCGCAAGGCTTCCAGTAGGTTCGTGTGTTCTGGGCGATGGAGGTTGGGATCCTCCAAGTTGGCTTGACGGGATACGGATCCCGGAAACCAAACTACCTTATCCCCGCGCCGAGCAAGATGCAAGAAGGATGGATCCAACAAAACATCCACGTCACACCAACCGTCCTGGATCGCCAACACGAGGATCACGAGGACTTTCTTCCAAGCTCGACCAGCATGGCTACGTCGGTTACCACGCTGCTTGTTGAAGTTGGACAACCAAGTCGAACCCTGCAGTTGATAACGAGAGATGGGGAATCGGTGAGTGCCTTCCCATATGGCAACCCGGTGCTTGGAAACGAAATCCCGGAACGCGCGAACGAACAACCCGAGACGCCCGCGCACATCACCCCTGAAGCTAATTGGATCCACCGGCGTGGTGGCCAGCGTATCCCATGGGGCAGCATTTATCAATCCTTCCACGTGAGGTCTGGTGATGAGCGAATCCACGTATCCGGCCGTCGGGATGGCGTCCGCTTCCCGAGGGAATATCCATTCAGCTCGAAAAGGCAGCTCAGGAAACAGGACCGTGATCTTCATTGAAATAATGGCGACCCGGTTCAATTTCTTGGCGGACCAAGGCTCAATGTCTCGGGTGGCGAAGGCCACGGGAGCACGCCGACCAGCAATGAAGGCGGCTTCCGGATCGAACGGGGCCACGGGGGGCATCCCTGGCAATGCCGAGTTAGGGGGAGCGGGATCAAGACAGATCCGGAGGATCCGCCACCACGAGGCGATCCCGGGGATCCGCCGCCACGAGGCGACCCTGGCGATCCGCCACCATGAGATGGGGATCCGCCACCATGATACGATCCTGGGGATCCGCCACCACGAGGCGACCCCCCCCTTCGCCAGATCCGAGGAGTCCGCCACCACGAGGCGACCCCCTCCCACCATCACTACCCGATCCGCCGTCACTGTCGACTTGGATCGCGGATCCCGCAGTGTCGCCTCCGGATCCGGCTGTGCCAGCCACTTGTGGAGGCGGCGTCGAGAGGGATCTCCGCCGGGCTTCGGACCGGGATTGGGACAGAGCCCGTCGCGTGTCTTCCTCCAAGGCATCCTCAGCGGCTCGAGCCTCCTCCGACGGCTCAGGGTCTCCTAACCGATCGTCGTCGTCGTCATCGTCCTCATCGCTCAGAGTGAAGGGATACGGGCCGGAAGACGACGTACGCTTTGACGACGATCGGTTAGGAGACCCTGAGCCGTCGGACCAGTCTGATTCCTCATCCTCGTCGTCCTCCGAGCTGCCAAGTCCGCATCCAGGGGGAATGACACGTTTGGCTTTCCCCTTCCCGGGTCCAGTACGGGCTGGCGGATGGCTGGTGGAAGCGGGCTGGGGAACGGCGGGCGTCGTTACCGAAGGACCAGCGGTGAATCCCGACTGAGACGGTCTGGACTTAGCGGTGGATGGGGCTAACCCCGTCGTAGGAGCAGCGGTGGCTGAGGATCCAGTTGACACCACTGCCTGGGACGACGGCGCAGTCGTGGATCCAGTTTTGGGCGCCGATCCCGACTTGGATACAGCAACGGATCCAGCCTTGGCGGTTGATCCAGATTTGGATGCCGAAGATCCCGCTTTGGATGTCACACCGGACCCAGGCTTGGGTCCGGATCCGGTCTTGGACGCCGTAGATCCAGTCTTGGGCCCAGATCCAGTCGCGGATACTGAAGTCGACTTGTATGCAGGGGTGGATCCGGTCTTGGATCCGGCTCCAGACTTCGAGGGAGAGGCGGAAGTCTTGGACACAGAGGTGGATCCCGCTCGCGAAGCCGCTTTAGAGGCCGAAATCGTTTTGGGCTTGGCTTTCGGGGAGGCTCGGGCATGCTTATGGGGACGGGAGGATCCGGTGCTAGGAGCGGGAGACGCACTACGCGGGCGTTTCGCAGCCGACGGATCCGCCCCACTTACAGACGGAAGAGGAGCAGAGACGCTGGCAGCATGAGATGGCCCCGACAAGGGAGGAAGTGGATCCGAAACGGCAGCTGTCACCAGCGCCAGTCGTCGACGTGCCAAATCCCGCTCCGACAAGCCGCGATCGCGCTCCAGGATCAGCTGTTGCTGCTGAGTTTGGGCTGCGGCGAGTTGATCCTGGAGCTTCGCGGCGGTCGCGTCGGCTTCCTTCAATTTGTCACTTGGATCGACAATAACAAGTGAATATGGAGTTACTAGCAAGGGCTAAAAGAGGATCCACGTACTCATGCGGCGAAGCTTGGATTCCAGCTCCGTTTGCGTACGCTTTGCATCCGCCCACTCGGTAGCCGCCTTGTCCCGCTGGAGCTCGCTGTCCGCCAGCTTCGTTTAGATCTCGTCACGCAATTGAGTTATACGCACGAACTCTTCGAGCGCGTATTCTCGTCCGGCAGACGCTTTCTCGAGCGACTCCTTGGTATCCTGCAACGCCTCAGCAAGCTGAGCCAGAGCTACATCCGGCGACGAGCGAGGTGGATTTGGCGCGGGAGATCCTCCACGCGCCGACCCTAAGGTGGATCCGCCATGGGTGGATCCCACATAGTCGTTGGTCACCACCTCCTCTTAGGTCAGACGCAACTCGTCACGGAGTCGGTCCAAGCTCTCGTCCGTGGCTGCCCTAGCCGTCTGAGAATCCTCCAGATCCCGCTCGAGGTCGTGGATCCGGGATTGGAGTTGGTGGATCTCAGATCCGGCGAGCGCCATCTCCCTAAGGAGATGGTCGTTGTCATCTCGCATGACATCTCGCTGACGGGAGGCGCGATCCAGCCGTCCGGTCAGGTCGCGGATCTCGACCGCCTGATCAGCCAACAAGAGTCGCAGGTCCTGCGACCGAGAGGCCGCACGGTGCTCCCACCCCTGGATCTCCATAGCCTGGTCGTGGACTTGGGCTCGCAAGGTCTGAAGTTGGGTAGTGTGCAGAGACGCCGCTTGGTCTTGGGCATCTTGAGCCGTCTGGAGCTCCGCCGTCAGGGTTTGCACCTGATCGGAAAGAGCCTGGGCTAGAACCCGCAGATCGGTGGGCGACATGGAAGACGGACTGACCGGAGGGGTGGTGGATGGGGCCTTGCCCGACGATTTGCCGGTACGCTTGGCGGGAGACATGTGTCACGAAGGGGAGAAAGCGGTTGTGGATGCTGGTAATGCACGCCGTGAGCGCTGTTGTGCAGCGCCGACCACGTACAGGAGGCGATTGTGGTGAAGAGCTTTCTCAGAAATAAGAGAATGGACCCAGCAAGGGGTCACTATCCCGAATCAGTGACAATTTCAAGTGATTAGAGAATTTTTGGATCGCCCGGCGCGGATGCACGTTGCCTGAGGTGGATTGGCCATGACGAGCAGCATCCCATATGAGCCGACGATGGATCTGGTATGAGCGAGGTACGAGAAGGCAAGATCCACCAAGACCTATCTCGGATCCACCCTTACCTGGATTCACTTAGATGGATATTGGATATACTATATAAGAGTGGATCGAGTGTGGATCCTATGAAGGAATGGTGGTAGGTGCCATCCAAAGGTGGATCTAGTAGCCACGGCTAACAAGAAGTCAAGATCCACTGCGAGGTACCCCGGATCCCATACTTCCGGTTTCGGATCCAAGGGGGGAGGATCCCGCATAGAGGGACCTGAATCCAGGGTATAGGGATGATGGATGCAGTGGATCTCGAACTTTCGTGGGACAATGGAGATCACAGACGGTTGCGAGATGATGTCGAACGATTGGAGAGCTCGGATCCACGGCGAGTGTACAATTACAGTAAAGTGGATCCAAACGACCTGGATCCGGATGAGTATACCCATAATAGGGTGACCATGATGATTACGTCATGAATCCGGTGGATCTGAAGATAATACAGCTGGGATGATGGGTCAAGGGAAGAAGGGACATGCAGCCGAGCCTGGTAAGGGATTTAGCAAGTGAAAGACATAGAAGGTAGAAATCCAGGCAGGTATAGGCTTAAGTATCAATAGAGTCCTCAATTTGCACAGTAACACGCAAGTGCCTTCCTGCCCTCAAGAACCGGAACTACTTTGGCCGTACGAGCTCGGAGAAGGTTGGGAATAGCGAACCTAGAGTTGATAGGGATAACTGGATAATACATTGGCCAGATCCTACAACCTAGTGAGCTTTTCCTTTACTTGTGCAGATCCGACAGGTTAACCGAATTTACTACTTGGTCGGTTACACCCTAGAGGCTCTCAACTCTCAAGATCCCGTCACAGGAGGCGGCAAGTACAACGCAAAGGAAACGTAAAGGCAAGGGAACACACCCGTAAGGCAACCCTACGGCCAGATCCACGATCTAGGCCCCGGTCCATAAGCTCGAATATTCGCTTAGGATTCGGAACAATCCACGGACGCAGAGTGAAGATTTTCCACTGCTGCTCCACCCCATCCCCACGTCTCGCCAAGACACGCAAGCTTCACCACTTGAACTCTTCGGAAGTTACCGAGAGAGCAAGATCCCGCCCTACCAACGGGTACACAAGGTGAGGAAAGCTCAGCAGAACACGGATCATCGGGGGACCCCTCCGTTAGTCGGTGTCTGGGTGCAGTTGGTAAGTTGGATCTGGCAATCTCGCAGATTTTGCTGGTCCCGCTACACCACAGATCATGCTCATCAACATCTTCCCCTGCCGCTCGGCGTCGTTCGTGCTCCCTGATGGCTGCTGCATACGCATCCCAGCCTTGATCTATCAAAAATCTACGCGCGTTGATAAATTCTTGTGTGTACGGATTGTGCGCCACCATCATCTGGTCAATCGTTTCCATGACGGCGCGATCGAGGCCTTGCGTCATGTTCATACGGCTTCGCACACGTGCATCCATGTCTGGATCGTTAAAGTAAACTTGGGCATACATGGAGCGGCCGAATGTTGGAGGTAGTAACGATCCCAAGCGATGGCACACTGACCCTTGTACCCGAAAGTTGTAGACACCATTCCGTGTCACGCTTTCGTCGACGTTGAGAGACCGAGACCGCGAAGCTCCCATGGACGTAAATGCGAATACGTTGTTGTAGGCTCGGATTGACCGCATGAAGGTCGGGTTTTCGAAAAGTGATAGTAGAGCATCAGGTGCTGTTCGCGAAGATGGAACAAACACCAGTCCGTTACGACAGCAGCATTTATCTGTTTCCTTGGGAAACTTCCAAGCGTTACAGTAGTGACAAACGCGCTCGTTCTCTCGGTTGTCGTCCATGTAACGCGTAAAGTAGTGACGACCCCCGTAAACCGTGGAAGGGTCAAAACGTTCGTGGTGTGCGAGGCCCTTCTTATACTGCCGAGACAGACAGCGGAACCGCTCTTGCTCTTTTCGCTGATTTCTTTGTTCTTCCGTCATGGCTTCTCTTTGAGCCCTGTGCGCGGCTGCGTCCCGATCACGCTCTGCTTGACGCTGCCCATACGCCATGTTCCCTCTGTGGTCTCTTCGGGAAGCCGTATTTTGATCGCGCTCAGATTGACGCTGCTCATCTGACATGCCTTCCCTGCGAACTTCGTGCTCCAATGCATCGCGAATCCTTGCATTCTGACTGGCCTTCTCTGGGCTTGTGGCTCTGTGGTTGGCTTGCGCGTCGCGGCTATATGTTCGATGAACTGAGAGGCCTTCTGACTTCAGTCGACCCCGTCGACCCCGTCGGACCCTCGCTTGTTCGGCATTTCGGCCGCGGTCTCGAATAACCTGGGATTCGGATCTGTTAGCTCTGCGTATGCGCTTCTTCTCCGCGTCTTTCTCTCGTGCCCGTTGTTTATGTGAGCTCGTCATAGCAGCTCGCCTGACGCGGGCTCTTTCTGCATCACGCGCACGTGTAGCTGCTGCGCTATTGCCGCACGCAGGTCCTGACATTCCAATCTGAAATTCGTGGGTATCGTGTTGCCCCTCGCGATGCGTCTCCTCCTCGAATCGTCGTTGGTGCTCGGCAGGATTATCTTCTTCTGTCTTCTCCTCTCTCTCTACCGCCGGAGCAGGTACTCGTATCTGTCCGGATTCAGCTGATGCTGGGGCTTCAGCTAGCTCGAGCTGCTCCAACTCTTGGATTGCCTTGCGGTAGCGCGCCTCTGCGTTACGAAGCCTTTGCTTACGGAGCTGCCTCTCCTTCCTCGATTCCAGCTGCGTTGGAGAAGCATTTTCCCGTCGAGCGCGTTATACACGCTCATCTACTTCCTCGCGGGTACATCTCATCATTGGACACCGTTAGTCGAGTTAATTCCGCACGAAATCCCCCTACACAGTTGTTGGGAAACCTTTTACTTTTCCTCGGGGCTCTTGCCATATTCTCGTATCTTGAACGGAGCTGTCGCCTGATTTAGATAGAACAAAATCACATTGACTGTTAGACTCGAAAGTCTAAGTGCACTGGGAACTATTCTACAGCTATATCATGTATATAAGCACCAGAACATGCCCACGATAGCTTAAGCGACGTGGTATTCGAATAGAACCCCGAACTTTCCTTTCCAGTACTAATCCAGAAGCTTTCTGTGAATAGAACACACCACTGTCATTTCCATCCCGGCACCTCGGATTACAAACAACTTAGGGGTATCGTCACTCCAGGCGGCTTGTTGGTCCAGTCAGCTTTTGCTTAGGCCCTCCCCTTGGCCGACGTTTTACAGCTCTCAGCTCACGGTCCAACGGGTCCAAATTACCTTGCACGGCTGTGGACCAAGCAGCTGTACATGGAAATTCAGACGCCGCATCGCGCTGTTGCCTCTTGGGTACGTCAAAGCTGTTGCCTCAGCCCTGTTGAGTGGTTGCCCAGGTCTGTTCGATCCCGGCCAACCCTTTCAGGTCATGTCAGTAGTATGCACAGGGTGTCCGAGAACGACCCAGCCCCTCACGGGGCTCCCACAGGCCGAAAATGCTCTAAAACGGTTTATTCTGATGTTATGATTAAGTGTACAGGCGCAGGGCTCACTCATTTTTTAAGTGTTTTTTTTGTCTTGTTCTCTTGTTCTTGAGCTGTCCTTGCACTTGGTCTTGGGCTCCTTGCTCGTGTGAGACCGACTGCTGCATTCCTTTCCGTCCCGCCAGAAGTGCTCTCGCAAAGTGTGTTTTGATGTGGGAGCTCACACTTTAAGAGCACCTCTGTATTGCGGGACCGTAACGACTCTTCTACATGTGGCTGCAACTTCGGTTTGGCCAATTGGCAGCACGCGCCACTCGCTTTTGGAGCGTGGACACTCGCGGTGGATCTAGGACCCCTAGACGCGTGCATGGTGGTAGACGCTCCCATTCACACCCACCACAACCTGACTGCTGTCGCTACCAACTGCCATACCACTTTGGAGTCTCGGGGCAAGCCTCAGACTGTATCCTGAGAGGTCTCTCTTGAATATATAGTAGGGCAAGGAGCCTCACGCCCGTACATACATGCATATACATCTAAAACTACCCTGCTGCTATTATACAGCCAGCGCACCTTGTCCTCGCCGCGCCGTCGCTCAAAAATCCAATATTGTGTTTTGAATGAAAAGTGAGTCGAAAAATATTGCCCGATCAGGGCGCGAGTTAATTGTGTGACGCTTTTGGGCATATTTGTAATTTATGCATAGCTAGGTCGAGTCAGAAAGATAGGCGCGGTCGGTAAGAAGGGACGTAAATGTATTAGACAGGCCAAGTGTAGCCATGCGAAAAGGCAGAAAAAAGCAGCAAGAAAGGAAACGGACGGACTTATTGACAGACGGACAGACACGCTACAAGGTTAGAAGCGGAGAGACTAGCGCTCTGGGCGCCCGGCTAGGGCATGGGTGATTGGTGTAGAGAGAGCTGACCACCTCCGCTGCGCTGCGGTGAGCTCAGAAACCCTTACTCAAAGCAAAACTACATTTAGTATATAAAAAATACTGTGCTCAAGTTATGTTGCGTTGCAACAAACGATGCACACAATATCCTTAGTGTTTACGTGTTCTATATCACCAATTGCCTGTCAACCTACCTCTTGTATTTCTTGAAGTCATTTTTGACAGAATCACTTATAAAAATGTCTGCGTGACGCCTGGCTGTTACAAATAGATACCCGCGTGATGGATGGCTATTGTTGAGCGTCATGGTACAGGTAGACGTGACAGTAAATTATTGCGAAGAAGAAGTATTCGCGCATTACCACCGGAGCTTAAAGTCATCTGCGTGATTAACACCGTCTTACCCTTGAAGATTTTGGCTTAGTTCTCGGCTGAGCGCTTCGCTCCTGAAATGCCACACTTTCAGGTGGGCTTCATTGCAAAGTTACTTTCGTTTATTTAGAAGGTGAATCAGTATCATTGATGCGCCAAACCTCAGCATAAATCGGTGAGGAGATCCCAGATAAGTTTAGCGATTGTAAATACGACGACCGACGTGTATTGGAATCCAACGACATCGGGTGAATTGAGCGACGTGTACTACTTTGTCTAGCCGAGAGGTGTTACATACCATATAGCTGATTGCGACGGTCAGTTAGAGCGAGTTTTGTCTGTCTCCGCATGCATAGTATGGTTTATAACCGCTAGTATCTGCCGATGGTCACCCAAATGACCAATTCCTCCCCTCCATATGGCTCGCTGAGCTCTTCTTAATACCAGACACTACTGAAGGTAGTGTACTTGACGTTCGCTAACTTGTTCTAACTAATCGAATTGACATTAATAACAAATCCGTCTTCTGACACTGATATGATAGGATGAACGCCATTTACTTACTTACCGACTTAATTGCATAGCTACTGACTGTTAGCCTGGCGTAGATCCTTTCATAGTAGCATTTACTGGCTCCGACATGTATGACGCTCATTCAAAGCCTCATGGGCGGTAGCAGAAGGTACAATCGTAGTGACGTTTAGACTTGAATCGAATAGTAACGCATGTACACTAAATGAAGTATTTTTCGCTGCCTACTTATCAGCTCGGCGTGCTATTTGATGTGTCCGTACATATCCCGCAATGCCGCCAATGGGTGTTGTCGTGATAGCCAACACCCATGCACTGGGTCACTGCTGCGATCTCGGTACTTTTGAATCGTCGTGCTAGCTAATTGTACCTACGATTATGATGTATCCGTCTATATGATCCAGCACGTCACTAATTGGGCACAGGTCATACCCGCGGTGATACAGGCAAGCTGACCAGGCGTCTGTTAGCAGTAGTCAAAGCAATATATACGCGTGCGGCGCGTACACCTTGTAGCCATCCGCAACATAACCGAGCTCATTTATCGACAATTATGGACAGGGCCGTAAGGTATAGTACTGCGTACAGACACATCAACCTGCCACACCCACATGTATGGTTTGCACGTCCACACACGTACTCGTGTCTATGTAGACATCAACTTATTCGTCGCGCGTGATTCCCACTCAATATTGTTGCTTTAATTTGTGAGCGCGCATAAGTGTAATATACGTTGTGAGCGTGGGTGGTACAGATAGCATCGGTTTGCGTGTGCCAATTGAGCGAGTGTACTTGCCTTCTACGCAGACGCGTATGCAAACAGGAGCGGTCAGTTTACAACAGCAATACAGTACATACCCCGTGCTAGTTATTATATGAAACGCGCTACGCTCTATAGAAGCGTCAACATGCTCGGTAGCGCCACAGTCAGCTTACCGTATGTGCGGCCCCAAGCCTCGCACCGTCATCCAGTATACAAAAAACAAAAATAGGTAGGAAAATGGGGGCATAAAAGGGTATATTTACCGTTACTTGCTCTTCTGCTGCTTCTTTTGCTCGATGTACTTGGCGTTTCGGGCGGTCAGCTTGCGATGGCGGCTGCGGATCTTTCTCTTGTTGGGGTACCAGTCAAGGCCCATCGCCTTCTTGACGTTTGACAGGCTTTCCTGGCGGCGCACTTCGGTCGAATCAGGTGGGGGCGGGGGGGCTTTTCCTCCCAGAACTCAACCGCTTTTGGGCCGTTCTCGCAGGCAATACAGCGCCGCACGATGTCCCGCCCGCTCATTGTACGGAGCGCGTAACCGTGCTGCAGCTTCCCACAGCAGATGCAGCGCGCCAGTGGGTCTATCGTAGACCGCTGCGGGGTCAGCAGAAACGAGTCATTTTTCGCCTCGCATTTGTTGCACATAGGGCCCGCCATTTTGCAAACTGTGAGTAAGTTAGCAAAACATATTGTTTTAACCAATTACTTGCGTCCAAATATTAGCAAATAGCACGGTAATGTAAGGCTGGTATTTATTATTTCAAAAATATTAAAAAGTTGATATTTAATATTTTGCTTTGCTTTAATAGTAATACTATCAGATATTTAAACAAATACATATTTTACATGCAATAAAAGTGACTAAAAACACTATGTACCGTGCGCGCATGCATTCGTCGAGTGCGGTGCACGGGAGCAGATAGCGCAATGACCGTGCAGCCGCGCGTCTTCTTGCACGCTGACAGTGGAGTGCCAGGAGAAGTAAAAAATAATGTTAGCAAAGCCCCTACAAAAAGCGGTGGTTAGCGTGCCCGATTAGTTGCATATAGGACAGGTTTTGCGTAGCTAAATGTAAATATCGAATTGTCAACACTACTCGCTTTGGTGTTTGCATCCAATCGGTGCGTTTAACTCGCGACAGAAATGCTTACCTTACGTCCAATCGCGAGGGCGAGAGACGGTCTGATCGTGCAACAGATCCAGTCGGTGTCGCAGGTCGGCAGGTATTGCCCAATCAGGGCACGAGCTAATTGTGTGACGCTTTTGGACATATTTGTAATTTTGGCATAGTTAGGTCGCGTCAGACAGATAGGCGCGGTCCGTAAGAAGGGACCAAAATGTATTATACAGGCCGAGTGTAGCCATGCGAAAAGGCAGGAAAAGGCAGAAAGAGAGGAAAGCGACGGGCTGATTGACAGACGGACGGACGGACGGACAGACAGGTTACTCGCTAAGGAAGCGGGAAACTAGCGCTCTGGGCGCCCGCTCCGCGGACGCTAGGACATGGTTGGTTGGTGTAGCGTGGGCTGGACACCTCCGCTGCGCTGCGGTGTGCTTATAATTTCTACTTAGAGCGAAGCTACATATAATAAATGTATACTGTGATCTACTTATGTTACGTTCCAAAACAACACCGCACACAGTATCTATAGTGCTCACATGTTATGGTAAACATGACCAGGGTTTATCGTGATCTGCAAGATGAGCACCATCTTACCCGGGAAGATTTTGTTTAATACCATTTGAGCGAATAGCTACTAAAACGACACGAATCGGAGGCGCGCATGGCTAAAGCGTTTATATATGCTGTTCAGAAGACGTGTCAGTTTCAATGATGATCCAAATTGGCATAGATCGGTGAGGGATCCCAGTTTAGCTGGAGTAAATACGCCTACTTAAACTTAATACCATCTGTCACGTCATCGCTGTGAGGCAGTCGACACCATATTTTTGATTGCGACGGTCTATTAGAGCAAGGTTTGGTCAGCCTATCGCGCGAAGTACCTTTTAGAGCAAGTAGGTTTTGCCGATGGTCGCCACAAACATCAATATTATGCCTTGAAATTCTTCCGCTGAGCTGCTTATGATATTAGCGAAGGGTATTCCACTATCTTCCGCTTGCATTGATCTTACTTGCACTTACTGACTTATTTGCATAGCTACTAACTGACAGAGTGGTGTCGATCCTTTCCGAGTAGCAAGCCCTGATATGTCTGACGAACATGCGAATCCATATCGTAATAGGCAGATTAGTGGTCTTTAGATTTGAATCGAATAGTAGCTCATGTGCTGTACGCTCGCTACTACTTATCAGCTTGGCGCGTTATTTGATATGTCCGTGCATAGCTGATTTCGTAAGCTCGTCGGCGCCACTCTCTCGCGGTAGCCAAAGCACGTTGGGTCACTGTCGCTTTCTCGGTACTTTTGCGTCATGGTGCTGGCTTACTGTGCATACGCGTCTAATGGAATAACCTATATGACTCAGCGCGTCACTAACTGGCCACAGGTCATACCGCGGCGATACAGGCCAGCAGACCGCGTGTCGGTTGGTGATATATACGCGCGCGGCGGGAACTCCTTATAATCATTATCGCGACCATTATGGACAGGGCACTAAAGTATAGTACTGCGTTCAGACACATCGACCTGCCAAGCACACCTGGTCAACACTACCGCACACTTCCTCACGTCCATGTAGACATCAACTTATTTTTCGCGCGTAGTGCTAACTCAATACTGTATATTTAATTTCGAGCGCGCATTAGTGTGATATACGCTATGAGCGTTGGTGGTACATATAGCATGATTTAGCTTGTGTCCAAATGAGTGAGTGTACTTGCCGTCTGCGGTGACGCGTATGCAGATAGGGGCGGCCAGCTTGCAGAGGTACACAGGAAATACCGTGTGCTAAATATTATTTGAAACGCGCTACGCTATTTAGATGTATCAACACTACTGACTGCGCCATAGGCAGATTACCGTATGTGCGGCCCCAAGCCTCGCACCGTCAGCCAGTATACCAAAAACAAAAATAGGTAGAAAAATGGGGGCATAAAAAGGTATAATTACCAATTACTTGCTCTTCTGCTGCTTCTTTTGCTCGATGTACTTGGCGTTTCGGGCGGTCAGCTTGCGAGGGCGGCTGCGCCTCTGTTTCTTCTTGGGGTGCCATCAGGACCCATCGCCTCCTTGACGTTCGCCAGGCTTTCCTGGCGGCGCACTTCGGTCGAAACAGGTGGAGGGAGCTTTTCCTCCCAGAACTCAACCGCCTTTGGGCCGTTCTCGCAGGCAATACAGCGCCGCACGATGTCCCGCCCACTGATTGTACGGAATGCGTAATCGTACTGCAGCTTCCAGCAGCAGACGCAGCGTGCCCGGGAATCCGTCGTAGACCGCTGCGTGTTCAGCAGTAGCAGGTCAATATTCGCTTTGCCCGTATGCCTCGCCATGTTGCAAACTGTGAGCAAACTATTATAATTACTAACGTGCGTAAAATATTAGGTATTCTAGATGGTATTTACTGCTAAGTGTATTTTATTAAATAAAATAATAAATAGTATTATTATAACATACGCATTATATTGTTTCAGCCAATAAAACACGTTAAAATATTTTCCAGTACACGGCTATTAAACAAAAATAGTTTTATTTTTAATTTTGGCAATCGCTTAAATAATGCTATTTTCATTTTTTAAACCAAACATACTTTTAAGCAATAACAATGATTTTAAACACTACCACGTAGGTACCATTCACGCATGAGTGCGGTGTCCGGGTGCAACTAACGCAAAGGCCATGAAGCCTTCTTAAATAAAAATGTTATACATAATGATAATAATACTCTACTTTGAAAAAGTGCGTGGAAAATAACATCGCAGAGCTCTTACAAAATACTAATCTGTGAAGTCTACATTAATAATATTAAATATCTCTATATAAGATGTCTCCAGAGCTCTTAGAAAAAAAGTGGTTACTGTGCCCGATTTGCAGTACATACGACAGGTTTTGCGTAGCTAAATGTAAATAATCTATCATCAGCGTAGCTCGCCTGGCTGTTTGTGTGGTGAAGTGCTTTCTCAGAAATAAGAGGATGGGCCTGACGCGGGGTCACTATCCCGAATCAGTGACAATTTCAAGTGATTAGAGAGGATTTGGGTTGTCTGACACGAATGCAAGTTGCCTGTGGTGGATTAGCCATGACGAGCAGTACCTCGTATGGAATGACGGTGGATCTGGTATGAGCGATGTACGAGAAGGCAAGATCCACCAAGACTTATCTCGGATCCACCCTTACCTGGATTCACTTAGATGGATATTGGATATACTATATAAGAGTGGATCGAGTGTGGATCCTATGAAGGAATGATGGTAGGTGCCCTCTGAAGGTGGATCTAGTAGCCACGGCTAACAAGAAGTCAAGATCCACCACGAGGTACCCCGAATCTCATACTTCCGAGTTCGGATCCAAGGGGGGAGGATCCCGCATAGGGGGACCTGGATCCAGGGTACAGGGATGATGGATGCAGTGGATCTCGAACTTTCGTGGGACAATGGAGATCACAGACGGCTGCGAGATGATGTTGGATGATTGGAGAGCTCAGATCCACGACGAGTGTACACTTACAGCGATGTGGATCCAAGCAGCCTGAACCTGGATGAGTGTACCCATAATAGGGTGACCGTAATGATTACGTCATGAATCCGGTGGATCTGAAGATAATACAGCTGGGATGATGGGTCAAGGGAAGAAGGGACATGCAGCCGAGCCTGGTAAGGGATTTAGCAAGTGAAAGACATAGAAGGTAGAAATCCAGGCAGGTATAGGCTTAAATATCAATACAGAACTCAATTTGCACAGTATCACGCAAGTGCCTTCCTGCCCTCAAGAACCGGAACTACATTTGGCCGTACGAGCTCGGAGAAGGTTGGGAATTGCGAATCTAGTGTTGGTAGTGATAACTGGATAATACATTGGCCAGATCCTACAACCTAGTGAGCTTTTCCTTTACTTGTGCAGATCCGACCGGTTAACCGAATTTACTACTTGGTCGGTTACACCCTAGAGGCTCTCAACTCTCAAGATCCCGTCACAGGAGGCGGCAAGTACGACGCAAAGGAACTACAAAGGCAAGGGAACACACCCGTAAGGCAACCCTACGGCCGGATCCACGATCTAGGCCCCGGATCCCTAAGCTCGAATATTCGCTTAGGATTCGGAACCATCCACGGACGCAGAGTGAAGATTTTCCACTGCTGCTCCACCCCATCCCCACGTCTCGCCAAGACACTCAAGCTTCACCACTTGAACTCTTCGGAAGTTACCGAGAGAGCAGATCCCGCCCTACCGACGGGTACACAAGGTGAGGAAAGTTCAGCAGAACACGGATCATCGGGGGACCCCCTCCGTTAGTCGGTGTCTGGGTGCAGTTGGTAAGTTGGATCCGGCAATCTTGCAGATTTTGCTGATCCCGCTACACCACAATGGTGCGCGTGCCCGGATCGTTTGGTGACTCGGGATTTCACCGTGAGTCCCAAGAAGATGCTCAAGTGAAGATGGAGCCAGGGGAAGAGGCGTCGTCGGAGGTCGGATCGACGAAGACGCTGCTGAATGAAACAAGATCCGCGGATCGATGGAGTTTTGGGAGGAACTCTGTCGACGGAAGAGAGGTGGATCCGGATCTAGAAGAAAAACCTCTCTATCCTCCCCAGGTCCCCTCGGGGACCCCTGCGGATCTTGACTTGCGTCAAGATCCGCTAACAAAACAAGGGAAAGTGAAGGCGAAACGGTATGCATTTGCAGACTCACCGGTTAAGCCAACACCGTACCTAAACCCAACCCCGCTAGTCGAAGAAACGAGAAAGAAGACGAAAACGAGTAAGACTACGCGGAAGAAGATGCAAGCTCCAGAGTCGGAAGAAGACCAAGCTGGATCCAGGTCAAGCTGGTCAGACAAGGATCTCGAGTTTGTGTATCGCTACCAAGCTTTACGCGACTTCCTGCATCAAGATCCTGCCATGTAGATCCTGAATCCACGACAGATCGAAGAACCAAGGGAACCGGTGAGAGCACCAACGAAAACGGCGAACAAGTTGGTGGCAGTCAAAGATCTATTACGTTTGCTTACGGAGTCAGGCATCGTAGCTGGTGTGTTCGACGCAGAGGATATCTTCGAGCTAGACCTGGATCTCATAGTATCCGCGACGCGGGACCTCTTTGCCAGAGTTAAGTCCATCACCGGAGAAAGGTCGCGCACTATGGATCCGGTGTCGTCGCGGAGGATCAGCCAAGCTGCGTCCTCGAACTACGAATCCGCCGCTGAGGATGAGTCAGACACGTCGTCCGAACCACAACGCATGACTTTAGGACCCTCCGGGGCATCCATGCTGGAAGCGCGGGCGAGGATCCGAGGACAGGAAGTCCCTATGAACGTGAAGGCTCGGGATCCAGTAGCCCCTACGCGTGATCTGACACAATCCAGCCACGATCGAGCCAGATCCGGCAAGAAGCCAGTGGGATTATCGTCAGATCGGGCTCAAGGTAATCGCCTCACGGGTCCGGTTTCGCCAGTGGATCAGCCGGCCACAGGCTCTTCCGACACTTCCTCGGGCACCCTGCAGCGACACTTCGAAGCTGCGATGAGTCGTTTCCTGGCCGAACAGGGTATGAGAGCGCCCGTGCCACAAGTGCAAGTGCTCCACAAACATGGAGCACGAGACGTGGAGATGGAATCCGTGGAGGGAGACAACTCCCATGATGAGTTCGACCCAGATGATCTGGATGGCCCATCCACTTCGTCAGCAGTGGTAGCAACAGCCACAGCCGGGGCAGGTGGATCGTCCATGATCCAGAGGGTACGGATCTCAGCCATATCGGATCTGAAGGAGTTCACGGGCAAGGATCAAGATGAGGACCGAGCGAGAACATGGATCAGCAAAGTCAAGTCGGCCCTCATGAGAGATCAAGCGTCGGATGCTGAGAAGTGTTTGACCTTTGCGGATCTGCTAGCGGGGCCAGCCAGGAACTGGTATCGGCAGCTGGGCAGATCCACTAGGAACAAGTGGCCAGATTTGCTGCGCAGTTTCCAGACCCAGTACGGCGGATTGGGAGTGTCGGTGGCACGACAATACTACCACGCTCGCCGCAGATCGGATGAATCCCCGCTAGAATACCTACATCGACTAAATGTGGCCGGTCTACGGGCCAAGTTGAAGATCAAGGATGGGGGATCCAAGGTACTACGGGAACATGTGGATCATTTCATCGAGACGTTGGGAGACGTGGATCTGGCCGACAGGCTGACCCTGTTACGTCTTCCAGACGCAGACGAGCTTGAGGAAGTGCTGCGGGCGGTGGATCGCGCGAAACACCGCCAGAAGAAGGCGGCGGTCGGATCCGGCAAGTATCGCCAAAAGGCTCCGACGCCCACGGCCCCAGCTCGACGTGTCCACCAAGTCACGGCGCCCGACTCAGGATCCGACGGTTCGGACTCCGACCCTGAAGATTACCGTCGAGTCTGTCTCACGGCGTCCAACGATCGAACGGCGAAGACCGGAGACAACTCTCGACCGGGGGATACCGTACCCGGGGACCGTGGGATGTACAGATCCCGAGATCTCATGGACGGGACAGCACAAGTCAGGTGTTCGCAGTGTGGATCCCGGAAGCACTCCGAATCTGGATGCTAGAAACATCTGGTCTGTGAGAAATGTGGCAAGAAAGGTCATCCCCGAGATCATTGCTTCTACGTGTGTCGCGGCTGTGGCGAGATTCACGACGTCGGCAATTATCCGATGGAGGAATTCTACAACCAAATCCGCCAGTGGTTTGATCCAGCCAAGCACAGAGGGATGTTGCCAAAAGTGGCCGAGAAGATGTTAAACTAGGACGCTCGCCGGGTTTGAATTCGGTACGAGCCGAGCGTTGTAGGTACTGCATTTATGCATTTGTGAACAAGACATCGCTAGATCCAGGTAGCAGGACCCTAGATCCAGTCGATAATACACGTGATCTACATGAAGTGTCAGTTGCCAAGATTTCTAGTTTGCGCCAAGTGGATGAGTTTGCCAGATCCGAAGTCTCTTCAACCCTGGATCTACAAAGGGGAGAGGCGCGCGGTTATTGGGAGAAACGCCAACATGGTCGTTGGTTTGAGCCTACCAAGGGCGAGGTCACTGCAGATCCACCTAAGGTCTGTCTGGTCACTGGATCCTGTGGATCCGAGGATGTTGGATCCATCGATCTGCTAACAGGGGATTCCCGTGGATACTGGAAGTACCATGCCCCAGGAAAATGGTTCAGACAGGCCAAGGTAGGGGGCAAGATCAACAATGAAAAAGCAATCCTACTCCTAGATAGTGGTGCCGAGGTGTCTATACTAGATACCGCCTTTGCTCGTAAGGTTGGGTGCCAAGTGGATGGGAGTCGGATCCAAGATTGCGTTGGGATTGGTGAAGGCGTGTACCGTACAAGCGGGAGAACGCGAATTAAGGTCACGTTGGCAGGTTGTTTGGTGTACTGGTTTGATATTTGGGTCGGGGATCTCGCTGGTCAAGACGCCATCCTCGGGATGGATTTCATGATACCAGCCGGAGTGAGGTTGGATCTGGCGGATGGGACACTTTGTTTCCCAGACGAGATGCGGATCCAGCTCAGTGGACGGCGATCGTTGTACGGGGCGAAAACGAGGATCATAAGGGCGGATAAGACGACCTGGATCGAGCCCGGAGAAACCTGGGAACTGCCAGATCGGTTAAAGTGGGTGGAACATGAGAAACTGTGGGTCACTAGGGGCGAGAAATGGGTGCCTACCGGAATCCAGGGACCAGGTCGATCACAATACCTCCAGGTCACGAACGTCAGCGACAAGAGACTATTACTGGACCATTATGAGGAGATCGGGCGATGGTTGGCGAAGGACGGTATCCCTAGGCGACCTGGATATGTGTCAGTGGGATCCCGCCGCTACAAAGAATGGCAGAATCTGGCGTACGAGGCGACTACCGAGATCGAATCTCTCGGAGAGGTGGAGCTCCCGGCGGGGCCAACTGGCCCCTTGGTGGATCGGCCTTCATATCCAACTCCGCGAAAGATCCTGCAGAGAAATCGTTGGATCGAGATTCAAGCGATGGAGGTCGGATCCACGACGGGGGATGATCCCCAGAGTCGTCCCCTAGATAACGCAGGATCGGTGGACGAGGGATCGCAGAAGGCTGAAGCCGGACCGCCAGATCCCGCTGACCCCAGAGTGGATCCTAACTTTGCATGGGGCAAAGTGTCTGGATCCGTGTCGAGAGTGACCGCACTAGCTAAGCAGGAACCATCGTGGGTAAACCCTCCAGAGGATCAAGTCGATCCAAAAGGTGGCTTCCCCAGTACCAGGATGCCCGACCCCACGAAGACAGAAGGGATGACGGCCGAAGGAGAGTCGCGGTGCCTGGATCCAAGGGTGGATCCGACAAAGACTGAAGATGAACAAGTCTGCTACCGTGAAGGCGGGGATCTACACGCCGAAGATCTTGGAGAAGGCATGGCGGTGATCCCGGAGGTACCACTGACCACAGAGGAGGTCACGATTGATGATATCCAAGTGGATCCAGGGGCGAACGAACCCACTGAAGTGGATCGTCTACGTCAGAAGATCTGGGAAAGCCGACATCTGCTGATCGGTAAGGGTAATGCGTTACCGCCCGCCGCCCGCGGAGTCAAATGTGACATCGATGTCGGCGACGCGAAACCGATCGCTCAAAGGGTGCGGAAGGTGGCACCTCAGTTCCGAGAGAAACTGTCGGATCTGATTAAGGGCCTGCTGCAAGCCAAGATCATCAGCTTCTCAACGTCCCCGTGGGCATCTCCGGTGGTAATCATCATCAAGAAGAACGGGGTGGATACACGTCTGTGCATTGATTACCGGCTGGTTAACAGCCTGACTCGATTGATGGTGTATCCGACGCCTCTGATCAATGAGCTGTTGGAAGATCTGGATAAGGTACTCTGGTACTGTTCTCTAGACATGGCCAGTGGTTTCTGGGTGGTTACTATGACGGATCGAGCTCGCGCAATATCCGCATTCATCACACCGTTTGGCCTGTTCGAGTGGACCCGGATGCCGTTTGGATTGAAGAACGCACCCCAGATCTACCAACGCCTGATCGATAACGCCCTCTATGGGTTCACCCGAATACCGGAGCCCGAAACGGGTGGACCCGGGGAAGGCAATGCAGAAGTGGATCCATTCGAAGCGGGGGAGCCAGGGGATCCTGGGACCCCGTCTGTGTTAGGACGCAGATCTTACATCGACGACATTCTGATCCCGGCGGAATCGTGGGATCAGTTGTGCGAAAGAGTGACATCCCTACTGGAGGCGTGTACTAAGTGGAATCTCTCTATCAGTGTGGTAAAGAGCTATTGGGGGATGCGCAAGGTGGATTACTTAGGCCATCGAGTATCCAAGAAGGGATTGGAGGCGATTCCTAAGGACCTGTCTTCATTAGCCGATTTGCCCTTCCCACAGTCGTCACGGGCGATGCAATCCTTCTTGGGCAGTTTGAACTACTACGGTCGGTTCATCGAGGATTACGCCCTGTTTGCCGCGGTATTGTATGAATTGAGAGAGGTAGATTTTGCTGCGATGACCACTCCAGCTGTCCGGATGAAAATCCAACAAGCTCTGGCCCTGGAGATGTCGGATCCACGAAGGGATCCAAGTAGTACGACGCCAGAAGAGGACCTAAAACAGGAGCTGGATCCGCCCCGGGATCAAAAGAAAGAGGATCCAATCAGGATAGCGACGACGGATCAGAGCTCGGAAGAGGCGGAACCTCGGTGGATCCGAGCTCAACACGCATTCGTGAAGCTGAGGAACAGGATCGCGACCACACCTATCCTCCGTCATTTCGATCCGGAACGTCAACCTACGGTGATAATTTATGCCAGTGACTGGGCAGTCTCAGTAGCACTAGTACAAGAACATGAAGGGATCTGTCATCCAGTCACCTTCGTCAGCCGGACACTGAAGCCGAATGAACTGAACTACGGAGCGGTGGAGAAAGAGATACTCGCGCTCCTGCGCGTGTTGGATCTCAATTACAACCTGCTGGTGGGAAGATCCATCCGGATCCTGACTCGACACTCTACACTAGCCTGGCTGTTCAAGTCGGCCGGGTTGCAATGACGTTTGGGACAGTGGGCAGCTTTACTCTCGCCTTGGACACTGGAGATTGTGAAATGTTCGAAAGGGGAAGACGAGATCCTGGGAGTCTTGGCCGCGAGCATCACACCTCGAGCTAAGATGGATGAGGCGCTGACTAGGATCGCTCCTAAGAAAGAGCCCAATGCCCGATCCAGATCCCGATCCCGACGGTACAGGTGGATGAGGATATGTACGTCCTGAGTTTCGATGGATCCGCTCGCGTACGACGCGGAGGAGGAGCATACAGCGCAATACTGTGGCGACTGCCCGGGTGGGAAGTTGTACGGGCCAGATCCACTTATGCAGAGGGCCTCACCGTCAATGAAGCAGAGTATAACGGGCTCCTGCTGGGTTTGGATCTACGAAAGGGACAGGATCCAAAAAGGCTGGTGATTTGTGGGGATTCAAACTTGGTGATCAGACAGGTGCGAGGTGAGATTGACTGCAAGGCCCCGGCCCTAACACTGTTACGGCAGAAAGTGATGATCCACCTGCGTGGTTGGTTGAATGACGAGTTGGTGCATGTCAAGCGAGATTGGAATGCCAGTGCAGATAGCTTGGCCAGTGCCGCGTTACGGAATCAATGTGGTGTCGAAGTGGAGAGAGAGGCCGAGCATCAGGATCTCGTTACGTTGAACCGACTAGATGAGGTGGTGGTGGTTGGACCCGGGAAAAGGACAGTCCAGGTAATGGCTGTCACTAGATCCAGAGGAAAGATTGGATCCAGCCCTCAGATCCTCGATGAAACATTCGTGAAGAGAGTCCACATTGAGCGGATCCTCAAAGCACTGGACGAGGAAGCGTGGATCCTGGGACTAAAGAAGTATCTGATGAGGGATGTACGAGACCTAAGTCGGGAGAATGCCAAATCCTACAGCACTATCGCTACGGATTACGCAGTGGATCTGAATGACTTGCTCTTCTATTGCCCCCCTACGAAGAGAGTCAACAAGGATCGGGACAGATTGATGAGACTGGTGATGCCGGAAACCTTACAACAGGATGTCCTACACCACTACCACGCTAGCTTGGAAGGCGGACATCAGGGTATTGGTCGGACCTACCAACGGATCCGGGAATGTTTCCACTGGAGGGGACTATTCAAGAGCGTGCAACGATATGTCGGTGAATGTGTGGATTGTGAGACAGGCAAGGGCAGGCCCACAATCGAAGGGGAGTCACCTGGGAATGTCCAAGCGACTTACCCTTTCCAAATCATAGCCATGGATCACATCCCCTCGCTGCCCAAGTCGTTCAAAGGAAACACAGAATTGTTGATTTGGGTGGATCTGCTTACCGGATACGTGGTAGCCAAAGCTAGTGCGTCTAGAACTGCGCAAACCATTGCTGAATCGTACGAGGAGTGTGTTTTCCGAAGATTTGGAGCTAGCGAAATGATTAGACATGATCGGGAGCCAGGCTTTATGTCTGACTTTTTTCGAGCATTCAACCGGATCCTGGGGCAGCGACAGCGAGCAACCATGGCATATCGTCCCCAAGCTAACGGGTCGGCCGAGCGCATGGTGCAGACGATCACGAGAGCGCTCAAGATGTATGTCCAGGATTTGGATCAGAGGGATTGGGATGAGTACGCAGAACGACTCCCCTTCGCGATAAACACCGCCCAAGACCGGATCCGGGGTGATACCCCATTTTACTTGGTACATGGGTGGGATCCCAAATCCACCCTGGAAGCGGCCATCCCAGTATGCATCACCAAGAAGAGAAACCGAGATCCAAGGCGATGGCGATACCAAGTCCAGAAATACTACCGGCAAGCTAGATCCCAGGTGAACGAACGACTGCGGAGCGCGATACAGGATCGAGCGGATCGACACAACGAAGACGCCCGTCCACATCAAATCCAAGTGGGATCGCAGGTGTGGCTTTATTTGGATCGAGTGAAAGAAGGGTACGCCCGCAAATTGGCCCATCTATGGCATGGACCGCTCCGGGTGAGCGAGAAGATTGGAGAACACGCGGTAAAGCTGGAAACGGCAGGTACCGAATATCGCCTGTTCCCTGTAGTACACGTATCCAAGCTGAAGTTGGTCAAAGAATATCCGGATCGGCCGCAGATCCGTCTTTCGGTGGATGGATCCGATCGCGTCGACTTCGACGAAGTCCTCCTACCGGAAGATAGTTGGAATGTGGATCTCGAAGCCGACGAGTTCGAAGTCGAGAAGATCACTGATATGAGGTCGGGGAAGCGAACTAGATACGGACGGATTTACCGTGAATTTCTGGTGTATTGGCGTGAATATGACGAACCCAGTTGGGTAGACGAGGCAGATCTGAACTGTGGAGCATTACTCTATGATTTCTTGCGGGATCGTACGAATCGGAACAGATTCGGCGTGATGCAGTCTCATGAAGAAGAGTAGGGAGGGGATCCATGGATGTGAGTTGGTCATGTCGATGGGTGGATGAAGAAGGACCCACAGGAAGGGTGTGGGCCAGGAGGAGGAGGATCGCTGATGTGAGTTGGTCATATCGGGAAGAAGGAGAAGACGAATCCACAGGGGAATGGTGGATTAGGAGGAAGGAGTGAATGTTTATGCATAAGAGTGACGTTTTACGTGCGAGGAGTCCTGCTTGATCTCGAGCACGAGCTTTCAAGGGCCCGAACTATACTGACCCAATTGAAACTGGGTCGTTGGCGCTAGATCCGGATGAAATCCAGGCGTGGATCCAACCGGATCCGGAATCCGGCCCAGATCCAGGTGTACACTGAAAGGGTGGATCCCGCCCAGATCCAGGTGTACACTGAAAGGGTGGATCCCGCCCAGATCCAGGTGTACACTGAAAGGGTGGATCCCGCCCAGATCCAGGTGTACACTGAAAGGGTGGACTAGATTTCTCAACCGACGAAGGAATGTTATAAGCATATTCAAGTAAGAGAGTGTGAAATATAATAGCTTATGCAAAAGGCTAGCTCGACCCAGTTCCCAGTCGCTAGTTACTGCTACGAAACGAATCCACGAAGACTGAAACTGGGGGCGTGGCATCAAAGAGTGATGAGGATCAGGTAGTATTGGGCTGAACGTTGAAGAACTTGCCCACTAGACGCTGGATCTGGCGTCCTGGGTGTTGGCTCAGGTCCCCGCGAAACTGGATACGCCAAGGCTCGGCTTCGTCGATCTCTCGCAAGGCTTCCAATAGGCTCGTGGGTTCTGGGCGATGGAGGTTGGGATCCTCCAAGTTGGATTGGCGGGATACGGATCCCGGAAACTAAGCTACCTTATCCCCGCGTCGGGGAAGATGCAAGAAGGATGGATCCAACAAAATATCCACGTCACACCAACCGTCCTGGATTGCCAACACGAGGATCACAAGGACTCTCTTCCAAGCTCGGCCAGCATGGCTACGTCGGTTACCACGCTGCTTGTTGAAGTTGGACAACCAAGTCGAACCCTGCAGTTGATAACGAGAGATGGGGAATCGGTGAGTGCCTTCCCATATGGCAACCCGGTGCTTGGAAACGAAATCCCGGAACGCGCGAACGAACAACCCGAGACGCCCGCGCACATCACCCCTGAAGCTAATTGGATCCACCGGCGTGGTGGCCAGCGTATCCCATGGGGCAGCATTTATCAATCCTTCCACGTGAGGTCTGGTGATGAGCGAATCCACGTATCCGGCCGTCGGGATGGCGTCCGCTTCCCGAGGGAATATCCATTCAGCTCAAAAAGGCAGCTCAGGAAACAGGACCGTGATCTTCATTGAAATAATGGCGACCCGGTTCAATTTCTTGGCGGACCAAGGCTCAATGTCTCGGGTGGCGAAGGCCACGGGAGCACGCCGACCAGCAATGAAGGCGGCTTCCGGATCGAACGGGGCCACGGGGGGCATCCCTGGCAATGACGAGTTAGGGGGAGCGGGATCAAGACAGATCCGGAGGATCCGCCACCACGAGGCGACCCCCCCTTCGCCAGATCCGAGGAGTCCGCCACCACGAGGCGACCCCCTCCCACCATCACTACCCGATCCGCCGTCACTGTCGACTTGGATCGCGGATCCCGCAGTGTCGCCTCCGGATCCGGCTGTGCCAGCCACTTGTGGAGGCGGCGTCGAGAGGGATCTCCGCCGGGCTTCGGACCGGGATTGGGACAGAGCCCGTCGCGTGTCTTCCTCCAAGGCATCCTCAGCGGCTCGAGCCTCCTCCGACGGCTCAGGGTCTCCCAACCGATCGTCGTCGTCGTCATCGTCCTCATCGCTCAGAGTGAAGGGATACGGGCCGGAAGACGACGTACGCTTTGACGACGATCGGTTAGGAGACCCTGAGCCGTCGGACCAGTCTGATTCCTCATCCTCGTCGTCCTCCGAGCTGCCAAGTCCGCATCCAGGGGGAATGACACGTTTGGCTTTCCCCTTCCCGGGTCCAGTACGGGCTGGCGGATGGCTGGTGGAAGCGGGCTGGGGAACGGCGGGCGTCGTTACCGAAGGACCAGCGGTGAATCCCGACTGAGACGGTCTGGACTTAGCGGTGGATGGGGCTAACCCCGTCGTAGGAGCAGCGGTGGCTGAGGATCCAGTTGACACCACTGCCTGGGACGACGGCGCAGTCGTGGATCCAGTTTTGGGCGCCGATCCCGACTTGGATACAGCAACGGATCCAGCCTTGGCGGTTGATCCAGATTTGGATGCCGAAGATCCCGCTTTGGATGTCACACCGGACCCAGGCTTGGGTCCGGATCCGGTCTTGGACGCCGTAGATCCAGTCTTGGGCCCAGATCCAGTCGCGGATACTGAAGTCGACTTGTATGCAGGGGTGGATCCGGTCTTGGATCCGGCTCCAGACTTCGAGGGAGAGGCGGAAGTCTTGGACACAGAGGTGGATCCCGCTCGCGAAGCCGCTTTAGAGGCCGAAATCGTTTTGGGCTTGGCTTTCGGGGAGGCTCGGGCATGCTTATGGGGACGGGAGGATCCGGTGCTAGGAGCGGGAGACGCACTACGCGGGCGTTTCGCAGCCGACGGATCCGCCCCACTTACAGACGGAAGAGGAGCAGAGACGCTGGCAGCATGAGATGGCCCCGACAAGGGAGGAAGTGGATCCGAAACGGCAGCTGTCACCAGCGCCAGTCGTCGACGTGCCAAATCCCGCTCCGACAAGCCGCGATCGCGCTCCAGGATCAGCTGTTGCTGCTGAGTTTGGGCTGCGGCGAGTTGATCCTGGAGCTTCGCGGCGGTCGCGTCGGCTTCCTTCAATTTGTCACTTGGATCGACAATAACAAGTGAATATGGAGTTACTAGCAAGGGCTAAAAGAGGATCCACGTACTCGTGCGGCGAAGCTTGGATTCCAGCTCCGTTTGCGTACGCTTTGCATCCGCCCACTCGGTAGCCGCCTTGTCCCGCTGGAGCTCGCTGTCCGCCAGCTTCGTTTAGATCTCGTCGCGCAATTGGGTTATACGCACGAACTCTTCGAGCGCGTAATCTCGCCCAGCAGACGCTTTCTCGAGCGACTCCTTGGTATCTTGCAACTCCTCAGAGGGTTGGGCCAGAGCCACATCCGGCGACGAGGGAGGTGGATTTGGCGCGGGGGACCCTCCACGCGCCGACCCTAAGGCGGATCCGTCATGGGTGGATCCCACATAGTCTTTGGTTACCACCTCCTCTTGGGTCAGGCGCAACTCGTCACGGAGTCGATCCAAGCTCGCGTCCGCGGCTGCCCTAGCAGTCTGAGAATCCTCCAGATCCCGCTCGAGGTCGTGGATCCGGGATTGGAGCTGGTGGATCTCAGATCCGGCGAGCGCCATCTCCCTAAGGAGATGGTCGTTGTCATCTCGCATGACATCTCGCTGACGGGAGGCGCGATCCAGCCGTCCGGTCAGGTCGCGGATCTCGACCGCCTGATCAGCCAACAAGAGTCGCAGGTCCTGCGACCGAGAGGCCGCACGGTGCTCCCACCCCTGGATCTCCATAGCCTGGTCGTGGACTTGGGCTCGCAAGGTCTGAAGTTGGGTAGTGTGCAGAGACGCCGCTTGGTCTTGGGCATCTTGAGCCGTCTGGAGCTCCGCCGTCAGGGTTTGCACCTGATCGGAAAGAGCCTGGGCTAGAACCCGCAGATCGGTGGGCGACATGGAAGACGGACTGACCGGACGGGGTGGTGGATGGGGCCTTGCCCGACGATTTGCCAGTACGTTTGGCGGGAGACATGTGTCACGAAGAGGACAAAGCGGTTGTGGATGTTGGTAGTGCACGTCGTGGACCCTGTTGTGCAGCGCCGACAACGTACAGGAGGCAATTGTGGTGAAGTGCTTTCTCAGAAATAAGAGGATGGGCCTGACGCGGGGTCACTATCCCGAATCAGTGACAATTTCAAGTGATTAGAGAGGATTTGGGTTGTCTGACACGAATGCAAGTTGCCTGTGGTGGATTAGCCATGACGAGCAGTACCTCGTATGGAATGACGGTGGATCTGGTATGAGCGATGTACGAGAAGGCAAGATCCACCAAGACTTATCTCGGATCCACCCTTACCTGGATTCACTTAGATGGATATTGGATATACTATATAAGAGTGGATCGAGTGTGGATCCTATGAAGGAATGATGGTAGGTGCCCTCTGAAGGTGGATCTAGTAGCCACGGCTAACAAGAAGTCAAGATCCACCACGAGGTACCCCGAATCTCATACTTCCGAGTTCGGATCCAAGGGGGGAGGATCCCGCATAGGGGGACCTGGATCCAGGGTACAGGGATGATGGATGCAGTGGATCTCGAACTTTCGTGGGACAATGGAGATCACAGACAGCTGCGAGATGATGTTGGATGATTGGAGAGCTCAGATCCACGACGAGTGTACACTTACAGCGATGTGGATCCAAGCAGCCTGAACCTGGATGAGTGTACCCATAATAGGGTGACCGTAATGATTACGCCATGGATCCGGTGGATCTGAAGATAATACAGCTGGGATGATGGGTCAAGGGAAGAAGGGACATGCAGCCGAGCCTGGTAAGGGATTTAGCAAGTGAAAGACATAGAAGGTAGAAATCCAGGCAGGTATAGGCTTAAGTATCAATAGAGTCCTCAATTTGCACAGTAACACGCAAGTGCCTTCCTGCCCTCAAGAACCGGAACTACATTTGGCCGTACGAGCTCGGAGAAGGTTGGGAATTGCGAATCTAGTGTTGGTAGTGATAACTGGATAATACATTGGCCAGATCCTACAACCTAGTGAGCTTTTCCTTTACTTGTGCAGATCCGACCGGTTAACCGAATTTACTACTTGGTCGGTTACACCCTAGAGGCTCTCAACTCTCAAGATCCCGTCACAGGAGGCGGCAAGTACGACGAAAAGAAAAACAAAGGCAAGGGAACACACCCGCAAGGCAACACTACGGCCAGATTCACGATCTAGGCCCCGGATCCATAAGCTCGAATATTCGCTTAGGATACGGAACCATCCACGGACGCAGAGTGAAGATTTTGCACTGCTGCTCCACCCCATCCCCCCGTCTCGCCAAGACGCTCAAGCTTCACCACTTGAACTCTTCGGAAGTTACCGAGAGAGCAAGATCCCGCCCTACCGACGGGTACACAAGGTGAGGAAAGTTCAGCAGAACACGGATCATTGGGGGACCCCCTCCGTTAGTCGGTGTCTGGGTGCAGTTGGTAAGTTGGATCCGGCAATCTCGCAGATTTTGCTGATCCCGCTACACCACATTTGTATCCAGTTGATGTGTTTCGTTCTCGGCAGAAATGTTTACATCACGCTCAATCGCGGGGGCGATAGACGGTCTGATCATGCGACATATCCAGTCAGTGTCGCAGGTCGGCAGGTATTGCCCAGTCAGGGCGCGAGTTAATTGTGTGACGCTTTTGGATATATTTGTAATTTTGGCATAGTTAGGTCGAGTCAGAAAGGTAGGCGCGGTCGGTAAAATGGGAAGAAACTGTATTAGAAAGGGCGACTGAACTGTGGTGTAGGGATTTCCAGATTCGACCATGCGCCAACCTACTTTAGATCAAGAATCGGCTCGGTCTGATAACCCAGAGCTTAGGAACAAAGGATCACGGTAAGTACTCGGCGATCTGTCCGGATGATGCTATCCGGATAGCCGCTGAGCTCAACGGTCGCCTGATCCCAGCGGAAGGGTCGGTAGAGATCCGAAACGACTGCATTTCGCTATATATTTGTTTAAGAAACATAGGATTAATAGGGGGAGCCGAAAAGGGCTCCCAGAAGATAACAGAGCCGAATTTTCCTAGTCCAAGACACGTGTACACTTTTCCGGTAAGTCCCTGCATAGGGCTGGATTATGCCTGCCGTCAGTACTTGAGAGGCATAGCTTGTAGGGTATTGACTGGTAGCGCCAAGAGATTAGGTCGGTCCGGGTAGGACAAAGTCTCGCTACGCGCGAAAGAAAGTCGCGCATACTCAGCGGGCCGGTACGTCGGATAGCCCGGGTGCCGTAACACTTCTAGCTGAGCAGCCTCTGAGCTTGGTGACCTGTAAAAGCGCTCGCGCGCCGTCGTTCATCCTTTGGTGGAGGGCACAGGGTTGTGAACGGGCTAAGCCGAACCAAACTCGGCGGAGCCTCGGAAGTGATCTGACTTGGTTAGTCGGAACCGAGTGGAAGCGAGCCACTCGTCTGTCCCGGAAGGGCTGGACCGCGAGGGGACCACCCTCTGCGCAGGCCATACAACCGCCGACCTAACTCGGCGATTCGTTGTGGTTTGTGTAAGGAATTCACATCTGACGGTATTTGTGTGTTCTACTACACCACAACTGGTGGCGCGACCTGGGAAGTGGAGTGTGTGCTTGTTTTTATAGGTGCCAGATAACCAAGTTAAGAGGAAGAGAAGAGAGAGAGAAAAGAGTGAAGATGGTAAAGGGATCAGCAACTCCGAGCGACGGAAGCCCAGCGACGGCTGGAGGATCGCCTCTTGCGGCGTCGGACCCGGCGGATCAACGACTCATCGCCATGACGATGGAGGTGGGACGAACCGTCCAGTTCAACGAGGATGGCCAAGACCAGGAGAGCGAGAACGAAGTTGCAAGTGAAGGAGAGTATGAAGAGAAGGCCGAGACCGCTGAGCTCGGAGAAACGAAGACTACCGCCGAGCTACTTGGCGAGGTGGAAGAGTTGACGCTGCAAGCGGGACGCATGGGAGTCCCACGTCCTGTCGAGCGCAACTTATCCGCCGAGCTCGACGAAGGTGCGGACGATGACGAATATGAAGAAGAACATGGCGTTGCTCAAGGGGACCGTCCGCCCTTTATTCCGAAAGCGACGAGGAACGCCGATACGCCGAGCGCCAATAAAGTGTTGGCTCGACTCGGCGAGGAGATAAGAACGAGATCGGAATGGATGATGATGTTCGCCCCTGTGGCGATGGCGCAGGCAAAGTGGCCGATGTTGGGTCCCGAGTTTACTCAACCAGTGCGTGCAGCCAACATCAATCAGTTGGTGGAAGAAACTGTGTTGCTGTTGAAGGCGATGGGCTATCGGTGCAACAGCCGACCAAACAGCCTCATCCTGCCCGACTGAAGTCTGACCCGTGGCGGAGCTGAGCTCTGGCAAGGGAAGAAGAAGTTGAGAGTGGCGTTTGGATTGGAGAAGGCCCCTGGTGGAACGAAGAAGGTGTACAGCCGAGTAGCCGAGCTCAGAACACTCGGCGAAGACCCAAGCAAAATTCCTTTGCCGAAGACCCCGGAGACGAAGAGGCGTAAGGTGTTCCGCGCTACGCAAGGGACTCCGTACTTCGAAGGCTCCCACATGCTGACTCCGATGAAGCTAAACCCGACTCAGCGAGCGCCGAGTCGTGGGCAGCGGAATGTAGGTCGTTACCGTGAATTGTATGACGCTGCAGACGAGGCTGAGGCTTACGAGGAGGATGATGAAGACGACGACGCCTTCGACGTGAGAGGTAACCGTGAAGAAACCGTGAAGGACTACATCCGAAACTTGAGCTTTGACGCGGCTGAAGAGGACTCGACGCAGTACCTAGAAGTCTGAACCCACGCCTCGCTCGACAAAATCGCCGAGTTCGAAGGAAAGCGCTACCGTTCTGATGCATCCTTCCAGTGGCTCAAGCGTTTCATCTACGAGATGAAGAGCACCAGGATGCCCCAAAGTGCCTGGTGTGAACCCTTCTCGCTATGCTTGGGACGCGCGGCGAAGAGTTGGTATAGGCAGCTGCCGAAAAAGACTCAGCGACGTTGGAAACTACTCAGCGAGGCGTTCTTGGGCTATTATTGCTCACAGTTGGACCAATCTGCCCGCACTCGTTACTACTCGGCGAGACGTAAGGTCAACGAGCCGATCTGCGACTTCCTGATCCGACTCAATGGGTATGCTCGAACAGCCAAGATCCAGTACGAGAAAGGTGGCGCCGACGCAGCTGACCATGTCGATCACTTCTTGCTGCATTGTGGTGATGACGATGTGATGGATTTGATGTACCCCTTGCAGTTGGAAGACATCTGTAAGGTGGAGCAGATAATTAATCGTCGGATCCTCGGCGAAAAGCGCAAGAAACAACGCGACCGACTCGTGATCGCACGAGGCCGAGACGACAAGCGGAAGGATCAAGGCCGCCGAGATGAACGCCGAGATGAACGCCGCGATGGGCGTCGAGATGAGAAGCGCAGTCCCAAGGAAGAAAACCGTGACCGCCGAGTCACTGTCGTTGACGCTGACTCTGACGGGGAGGAACTCCTCGATCAGAACCCGCCGAGTCCGTACAACTCCGAAGACGAATGGGATGATGAGGACCAGTCCGGAGGTTACGACGCAGCGGAAGACGACGACTACATAGACGCTGGTGTTACCAATGATAAGGGAAATACACCGGACCGCCGAGAGAACTCGGCGGGAGATCAGAATGGCTCGAATCGAAGTTGGGGAAACTCAGCGAACCGACCTCCGCGACCGTACAACCAACGAGAACAGTCGAGCCGTGGAGATGGATCACGCGACAACTCACAGCGTGGACCTTGTGGAGCTTGTGGAAGAACGGGGCACTCGGCTCACTACTGTCGGCGACGCTGCAAATTCTGCAGACAAGTCCATGAAGTCGGCCAGTGCGAGCTGTTTCGTCAATACGAGAAGCTGGCTGCGTTCGTAAAAAACTCTGTCGACCAGTCGCAAGTGCCAGAAGACCTGCAAAACCTTTTCACGCCGAGTGTTTTTAACTCGGCGGCCCGCCAACACTGACTGGGTTGGAATATGCCGGGCTGCCACAGTCAGCTGAACCCGCAGTTGAGGCGAACTTCTTGTTTGCCTTCGTAGGCGAAGCAGGACGGCCCGAGGGAAGAAGCGGGGATGGCAATTGGATGTGTGAAATCGACGGAATTGAATGTGAGCTCGGTGAGTTAGATGATAACCACCGAGCGATTGCAAGTGTAACTCGGCAGTCAGACCAAACTGTGCATCGTACCAGAATCATGAATCTGCTTCCGGAAGAACGGCTGGGATGGTGTTCAGCACAGACGTTTGATCGCCGAGTTAGAATGAGAGCTCTCGTATTGGGTGCAGTGAACGACCGAAGGACCAAGATATTATTGGATACCGGAGCAAATGTCTCGGCGCTTAGTGAGTACTTCGCAAGGAAACCGCGTCTCAAGAGAGTAGCCAGCCGAGAAAAGCGATCGACATACAAGGAATAAGTAAAGACAGAATGGTGACAACGTCACGAGCAGTTGTAAAGGTGACACTCGGCTGGGAAGTGGCATACGAGTTTGAAGTATGGATAATGCCTCATCATGCCGGAGTCGATTTGATTCTCGGCACTGACTTCATGATCCCAGCTGGGATCCGTCTAGATCTGTAAAACTCGGCGGTCAAGCTACCCGATGAGATGGTGATCCCACTCATCCGATCAAGTAATGCGCCGACCAAGACCGAGTTCGGGCCAAATGTCCCATGCGGGCCACCAGACGGGTTAACAATCGAAAGTCGAATGACCGCTGAGTTCAAATTGCCCAGGCGGCAACCCAGTGAGTCGACGCATGACTTGTGGGTGCGACGGACGAAGGGTTGGATTCCAACGGTTGTTTTTAATCGCCGAGGAAGACCAACCCATGTCCTGATTACGAACGTACGACCGACGTCAGTCTGGTGCCCACCTCACTTTTATGTGATAAAATGGCAACCACACGGAGTACTGGCCAATGAGGGATATGTCCGCGTGAACTCGGCGAAAAACCGTGACTGGCAGATATTGGCATTTGAGTCAGCGATGGACAAAGCTTTGCTGCAGAAAGAACAACGACTGTACGAGGACTGGTTGTCACACCAGCCGCCAGCTGTGGAAAGACGAGAATACCCAATTCCGATGGCGGTGGAAAAACGACCCCCTCCAGTGGAAAATGGACCAGAATTAACATGCGCCGAACGCTGGAGAAGGATCGAAGCTGATACAGAAGCCGACGAAGACGAGAGGCGTCGCGGTAACGCCGACGTCATATCGACTTCAGGGGTGACAAGGGGTGACCCGGCTATAAACTCAGCGTTCAAGCTGGAAGACGTCCGAGCGGATCGTACGCCGGTGCTACACGATGGCCAAGATGTCTCCTATCATCTGTCCAAGTTTGAAGACGATGGCGCCATTTCTGACGTCAGCACGAACTCAGCGGTTGAAGGAACAAGTGCTGTAAGGGCCAAGGAAGACGTGTCGGCGACTGAAGACTCAGCTATAACGGAAGGAGACCCTGAAGAACGCTCGGAACACGTCCTACGTGACGCCCAACCCGTTATTGAGAACCGAGCCAAGTTTGGAGTCATTAGACCAAGTATTGTGGGCGAGGTGAACTCAGCTGTGAGCACCCTGACCACTATAAGTGCTGGGTTAAACCATGTGGTGACGGCGAACTCGGCGCTCGGAGAACCAGCCGCAAGAAATGACTTGAGAGCTGTTCCGGTGTGCCATAGGACGACGGACTACGCGAGGGACGAGTGTGGACTCGTGGATGTCTGCCCTGCCGTTGTAGCAGACTCAGCAGTACAGCGCCCTAGCGTGACGACTGTAAATTCCAAGCTGGAGGTATTACTTTCAAGAGATGTTGATGCTAACAGTGAAGGACTGAGCTGGACGGTGAATACAAGTAACCACAGTGATGAAGGTGAGGCTCGAGGAGAGTATGGAGTCGATGGGTTAAGTTTTGCAGCCGTGGTGAACTCAGCGATGGGTACGCCAAAAGCCTGCATTATCCAGGCGGCGGCGGTGGACTCGGCGTCAGCGGATCTAAACACCGAGAGTGATTCGGACGCGGTCACAGCATGTCGTCAGGATGTCAGCTATACCGAAGACGCGTTTGCACGCACAGAGGTTAGTTCTGCCGTCACAACCAACTCAGCGGATGAGCACTCCGACGCGACCAAGGACTATGATAGTCGGGAGGTATCTCTACCTGAAGGAATAAAGCCGAACGACGACCCAGCTACGGCGGACTCAGCGTTGGAGACCATGGAGGCTGAAACCGGTTCGGAAGTGGTTAGATGGCATGACGGTGATACCATCTACCTCGGAGACAAGTTTGAACACGCAGGAGTCAGATCGGCCATCGCAGTGAACTCAGCGGATACGGGCCCTGACGTGGACGACAACTATGATTTATCAGAGGTATCACTGTTGGGAGGTACTGTAACTGAGGTCGGAGTAACGAACTCAGCGGCGACGGTGTTCAACCCCGGCAAAATTGACTACGGTTTAGGACAAGCTGAAGATGATGAATGCAACTCGACGAGATACCCAACGGAAACCCTAAGACAACACTACTTGGCTATCGCAGCGACCGAAGACGAGCAAGAGGATGATGTTGACGACGGTAAGACCGATATCTTTGAGCGGAGTGGGACAGATCTGGAGTTGACGGACTGCGCTCACGAGCTGGCTTTCCTTCCCGACCTCACTGAAGTTGATCCTACAGAACTCGACTATGGCGCTCCAAACGTCAAGTCAAGTAGTCATACGCCAGCACAGTCGGCTAGGTTGGTGGCAAAGCTGCAAAAGCACGAAGGAATAATGATTTCAAGTGGTAATGCTATGCCGCCCCCAGCGTACGGAGCATTGTGCGACATCGACGTTCAAGGACACGCACCTATCAAGCAGAGAGCTCGGCGGATACCTCTCCGCCACTTGAGCAAACTGTACGAGTTGTTGAAGGGGCTGTTTCGAGCTGGGTTGATATCATTCTCGGGCAGCCCTTGGGCCTCGCCAGTGGTGATAGTGCTCAAGAAAAACGGTGTGGATATTCGGCTATGCATTGACTATAAACTAGTTAATGCGATTACGACGCCGATGGAATACGCTATGCCACTAGTCGATGATCTGCTCACCGAATTGGAGAGTTACTTGTGGTTTTGCTCGCTTGATGCTGCGAGCGGATTCTGGGCAGTCTTGATGACACGCCGAGCTCGGCAGATCTCAGCGCTCGTCTGTGCACTTGGACACTTTGAATGGTTACGCATGCCGTTTGGATTGAAGAGTGCGCCTATGATTTAACAACAACTGATCGACAACGCTCTATAGGGATACGTTCAACCTAAGGGAGGATGGCAGTTGTTTGCTGAACGAATGACTATTGCTGAAGCCGAGTCGGGAACTCGGAGAGTCGAGCTCGGCGGAGTCAGCGATTTAACGCCAGGTCAGCTGACGAAGTTCGAAGCGGACCACCAATCACAAGCTGACTGCGATCCGGTTCAAGACCTGGTCAACGGACCGGACGGCGACATGTTCGCTAATGGAGAACCAGACCGGTCTAATTTGATTCCGGTGTTCAAGCAGAGGTCGTTTGTCGATGATATATGTTTTGGAGGGGAGACGTTTGACGCCTGCTTGGAGACACTCAACCGACTACTAGCCCGGTTCACAGAATGTCGAATTAGCATCAGCTTTACCAAGAGTATTTTTGTCCAACCCAAGGTTGATTTCCTGTCGCACGAGATTACGCCGAGTGGCATCCGCCCTGATGCAAAGAAGATAGCCGCGATCGCCGAGCTCTCCTTCCCGAAATCAAATAAGGGGATACAAGCTTTCCTAGGTGCACTTAACTATTACGGCCGATTCATCCAGAACTTGGCTGTTTATGGAGCGGTACTCTATCAGCTAAAGGACACGGACTTTAGTTTTGGGGGGTGACTTGGTGTCAGCAAAAGCGTCATTTGCCGAGCTCAAAAGACGGGTAGCAGAAGCTCCAATTCTGCGCCATTTCGACTCGGCGAAAGAAGTCCACATAATGTTGTACGCCAATGACTGGGCACTGAGCAGTACCATGATGCAGCCGCACGACGACAAGCTGCAACTAGTTCGTAGAATGAACTCGGCTATCATCCCGCTGAGAGAGAAGTAGTCGCGCTGTTACAATTGCTGAAAGTGTGCTACACTCTCTTGGTGGGAAAGACGCTACACGTCTACACCCGTTTCTCCACGCTGGAGTGGGTGTTAAAGTCAAAGTTGTTGTACGGCCGCGCAGTCAGTTTCGCAGTTATGTTGTCGCCCTACGATTTGAAGGTGAAGCGAGTACGTGAACGAGATGTAGACTTCGCCTAGTTGCTCCAGGCGTCGATAACCCCGTTTATCGGACTCGACGATTACTTGAAGCACCTTGCGTCTCCCTCCAAGAACTCGGCGACAGCTCGAATGGACCCAGAGCTGCTATACGCCCGAATACCAGCTGACTTTGCGGGATGTGTACTGTCATTTGATGGCTCAGCGAAGACAGCTAAATACGGCGGGTATGGAAGTTGTTCGTGGATACTGTGGTGCCTTCCGAATTGGGACATTGAGATCGCTGCGAGTGCGTACCTGTCGTCCACCACAGTCAACATCGCCGAGTACACCGGCATGAACAATGGAGTCTTGGCGGCGATTGACCGAGGGAAAACTGACCTGATTATCGTGGGTGACTCCCGGCTTGCAATCCAGCAATCCATGTGGGTGATAGCATGCAAGAAGGAAACGTTGCAAGTGGAGCTAGCTCGACACAAGGATCTCACGAAGCAACTCAACTCGGTCCGGTATCGACACATAGCGCGACACTATAACGCAGCGGCTGATTCTCTCACTACAGAAGCACTCGAAGCTAAAGCTGGACGAGTAATGCTCGGGACGGATAGGAAAGCAGAACTGAGAATGATTAACCGAGTAGCCGAAGAACTGTACGCCACAGACAACTCAGCGGAAACCCCGGTTGTCACGGCAGTCACTCGTAGCCGAGTACGCTGAGTTCACTTTGAGGACGAGCTGGATGAAGACTCGGCTAGAGCAAGAGGAGGAAGTCAGGATCACGAAGCCATATCAACAAATCCTGGAGAATCCGCGTTTGAAAGCAGTGGAGATGAATTCGAACAAGTCAGCAGGGCGTCGACTCGGCGGACTAACCACACGACCCCGAATGTCGAAACAGGGTCGCAGATGGAGTCAGCCCAGACAGCTCAGAATGCCAACGACATTGATCCAGTGACAGTACAGACTGAGCGGAGACGACAAATCGCTAAGGCACAAGATGAAGAACTCAGGTGGGCCGATCTGAAGGCGTACCTGAGAGGTGAATTTGAGGACCTTACACACCGTCGAGCTCAGAATGCCGGCAAAGTCGCAGAAGTCTTTGTACTCAGCGAAGACGGCCTGTTATACCGCCGAGATGAAACTCGCCGACAGGGCGAACTCGGCGAACCGAACCTCTCATTGCGATTGCTGATTCCGTCAACTATGGTCGACGAGATACTTCATAACTGTCACAACTCGATCGAAGGGGGGCATCAAGGCATCGTCAGAACTTATCACCGAGTCAAGGGCGACTACTACTGGATTGGTCTTTACGCCGACGTGGTGAAACATGTTCGGGCCTGTGAGGACTGCAATACCAGTAAGAGTAAGCCGCAGTTGAGAGGTTACTCGCCGGAAAACGTGGTGTCAGACCATCCATTCCAAGTCGTGTCAATGGATTTCGTGATTCCCCTACCTCGAACTCAGCGGGGCAATACTGCACTGCTGTTGTTCCAGGACCACTTCCCGGGGTTCGTTATCGCGAAGGCTATGGATGACATCGGGGCACTTGAAGTGGCCAAGGTGTTTTAAGAATGCGTCTTCAGGCAGTTCGGGGCTCCGTCTCTGATACGGCACGACCGAAATCCAAGGTTTATGAGTGAAGTATTCCAAAAGTTCTCCGAGATGATGCAGTCGAGATCAAGAGCTACGCTGAGTTACCGACCACAAGCCAACGGTCAACAAGAGAGGTCAGTCAAGACAATGGTTCAGACTATACGGGTCAACGTGGAAGACCCACTTCAAGCCGACTGGGATGATATCGCCGAGAAGATGGTACACGTTATCAACAACTCAAGAGACTCGACTCGGCGAGAAACCCCTTTCTATCTGGTACATGGCTGGGACGCCAAGTCTACACTCAAGGCTATGACGAGCTCAATACGACGTGGACAGGGATGCCCAGTCAACTCGGCGGACGCAGTCGAGTGGCGCCGAGAAGCGAACAGACAACGAGAAGTTGCCCTTCAATTAGCAGCTGAGTTCCAAGTGCGAGAGAAGACACGACGAGCTCGAGAGCACAACGAAGCACTAAGCAAGAAGAAGAAAAGATCCATTCCCAACACAGCAGATGACGAAGATGGAGTTGCAGAACCAGGCGATGAACCCACCGAATCCTTGTTCAAAGAAGGAGACTAAGTCTGGTTGTTTATGGAGCGAGTCAAGTCGGGCCTGACCAAGAAGCTAGCCCACCGATGGCATGGACCATTCAGGTTGAAGAAGAAGGTGAAAGAATTCGCCTATGAATTGGAGTTACCCGACAAAGGTGGATATAGGTTCTACCCAGTGGTACATGTATCACGTCTGAAGGCAGTCACCGAACCCGGCGGAAGACCAAAGACGAGGCTAATCACCGACCTCGAAGAGACTCAGAGATTTGACTTTGACGAAGAATTACTGCCTGAAGATAGCTGGGAGCCAGACACAAGTATGAACCAGTATGAAGCCGAAGCAATCCTCGACGACGAGCTACCATTATCCACGAGTACGTCCCGGTCACAACGGAAGTTTAAGGTTAAGTGGGTCGGCTACGATGAGCCTACTTGGGAACCACTGTCGAATTTGTCATGTGGAGGTCTCCTGTTTGACTATCTACGACAGAAAAAGCGTGAAAACCGTCTGCAAATGGTGCAAGTTGCAGATGAGGATTAACAGTTATTGCACCAAATGTTACATCAACTCAGCGGACTACACAGGCCGAGTTGAGATGGAATGCTACTGTGTCGAAATTACATATACTGAATAATTACGAAATGGAGTCCTGAACGATACCTACGGGACGCTCGGTCAAAAGAAGAAAATTAAAAAGAAGGCGATCCGGACTCCAAGATAGTTGAACCCGACGGAGACAACTGGGAAGAGCTCAGCGGACTCGACGATTGGAGGCGTGGCAGCGCAGCAGACGTCGCTCCTTGAGAAACTGCGGAAGGAGATGCAACATCCGCAGCCGTGGCAAGAAGTATCATCGCCGAGCTAGCTAAAGAGACCGACGCCGAAGCAGGTGGAAGAAGAACCGGTGCCTGAGAACCCGACTCGGCTGAAGTGGGTTGAGGCGGATCCGTTCCACTTGGGAGTGGAGTGCCGAACAGAGACCAACTCGGAGACGCGCCTCGGAGATTGGGAGAGCCCAACCCGTCGTCCGCTGAGTCGTCATCAGACGCACTCTCGTCATCCGAGCCGAGCTCACCGATTGAAGACCCAGCGAAGATGTGGATACCTTGACGATTCAACCGAGGTGGAGCACCCTGAGTGTACGCAGGAGGCGCTTGTTCAGCGAGATCGAAATCTTCTTCAATCGCGTCGTCAACAACCTGAGGGTCCATACCGCCCGGAGCGAAAACCACGAAGTCCACGTTCCGAGCGCGGAAGCATATGTTATACGGGTGAACCGCCGGGTCGGTTAGCCACCAAGCTCGCCAGGGCTCGGCTAGATTCACATCGTGAGCACACTGAACCCAGTCTCTCTCGGATGGAACCCACGAAAGGCTAACAGGAGAGTAATGTGGAACGGACGGATCGAAATAAACCTCAGCATCCACAAGAGGAGCAGGTTCATCGCCGAGCTTCTGGGTGACCGCGGAATAAAGCTGGTCGTAGACAGCGACAACCAAGGATCGTAGGGTATCACTACGGCGTTTGCGCTCGCGCTTGTACACCAGCCACAGCTCATACACTTCAGCAAGCTGAGCGGGCGTGGCAGTCGGGTTAACGTCAGGATGGAGACCCATCAGCACACTTGACTCGACGATCCAATGACGACGCTCATTGAGAGCAACAAAGTAACGGGTCATTTGGCGATCTGTCTTGATGGGCCTCCCCACCGAGTCCAAAGGACTGTCGCCACGAAGATTCACCCACATATCTCCAAGAACTTGCATCAAGGTTCGAGGTCGGGTCTGAGAAGCCAAGCACCGCCGAGCTTCCTCCAGAACCGACGGAGAAAAGAAGAAAGGGAGCTCGGGGAGCATCCGCCGGAGACGCTGACAAGGATGACTCGGATCAAAGACAGTCATGAAAGCTCGTATGCCGTCAAGAGAACACGGCGTGGGTGGCACACGACTCTTGCCACCTATGAGCTCCAGCTGCACCCCTCCGCTCAGTGTATCCAATAACGCCAACAACGGGCTGAGCCGAAATGCATAAATGGTACCTCGCGGAGTTGAGCCATGTGAAACGCCAAGCGACAATCCTTGGAAACTGCTTGCGAGGCCCGGGTCCGTAACGTCGCCAGCGGGAGTGTAAGAGCGCTTGGTAGAGTGACCGAAGCCGGACTTGATGCAGTCGAACTCGGCTGAGAGGGAACCGATGCTACCGGGAGCACACTTGGCGAAGGAGCAGCCGAAAGAGATTGAGCAGGAGCCAGATCTGGAGTTGACGCAGGCTGTCGATGCTTGTGGTGTCGGTGCTTCTTGTGATGCTTCTTGTGCTTCTTGGACCGCTTGGACCGATGACCAGTAGGACTCGACGAGGCACGACGCTTGCGACGCTGCTGCTTCCCCGAAGCTGACGCAGAGGTAGAAGGCGTCGTCCCGTCACCAGAATCCATCGATGAATGTCGCGAGGAGTGACGATTACTCGGCGGCAAGGACTCATCACTCATCTCATCGTCAGAGCCGAAGATTGCCGCATGAAGGCTTCTCGCTTTGGCAGAACAACGAGCATCTTCGGCCGCCGAGTCAGAACCGGAAGGACTACCAGCCGAGTTCTCGGATAAAGAAATGGGATCCAAGAGCGACCCAGCGGCAGGATTCGTCGAGCCGACGGACGGTGCAGAACCGTCGCCAGGCCCTAAAACCTTGTCATCAGACGCGTCAAGGTCCTCAAGCAGCTGAGCAGTCACTGTGCGAGCAGTAGCAGCAGATCTCCGGATGGGGCGCCCAGACGGGGACGTCAACACTGCCGAGCTCGCAGGGAGAGACGGTCTGAGGACACTCACGGCCGGAGTCACTAGGTCAGTCGGCGTAGTGGATACGCTCAGACCCCGAGAGGGAGAGACGTGAGAGGATCGACTGGGAGTGCCCAACCACCGTTGATACGACGCTGAGCGGTACACTTGACTGGGGCAACTCAGCGGAGATGGGCGAAGTCGAGCCTGGGGCACAAACACTTGTAGCCGGGACAGGCAGCGAAGCCACGACATCGGAAGAAGATACCGGCTGTGGGCGAGTAGCCGCGACTGACGACGTCGACAGACGACCAGAAGACGAAGAACTCACCGAAGTCGTCGAATCAATCGCAGGAACGGTGTCGGCGGTCGGTTCGGGCAACTCAAACTCGAATTCAACTTCGCTCAAAGCGTCATCGTCGTCTTCAGAGTGAGCAGAGGCAGCGGGCTGTGTAGCAGAACTCAACTGAAGGTGACGAACCTTCTTCCGCCGAGCCCGACGACGGGATTTTCCAGAGCGGGGCTTTCCACCATCGGATACGGTAGCTTGAGGAGAACTTGAGCGCAAAAGGGCACTGATAGCCTCGTGTCCATCCTCCCCGGGAAGTGGACAAGCGTACGGCTGAGGCGGAAGCGGCGCTGGTGAACGATGACGAGGACCTGCAGCAGCTGGAGACTTGGGATTGGCATAACGCCGAAGCCGCTGAGTCGATGTCAGGTTCGCCAAAGGCGTACGGTGAAGCTGGGCGAGGGTCGGCTCGGGTTGGCTCGTAGCCGCCGCTGAGCTGACAGGAGCCGCAGCCGAGTCTGCCGATGAAGTCACAGAAGAAGTCTGACTAGCTGGGGGAGCCACACTAGGACCAACAGCGGAACTCGCCACTGGAGCATCTCGACGAGGATGGACAATCAACTCCAACCGCCGAGTTTCACCGGCCGGAATGTGAAGAGCCTCAGGGAAGCGAGACTCCAAGACACGACACAGCCGGGCGTTAAGGAGAAGGTCGGACGGATCAAGTCCAGGAACCTCTAAACCAGCGCTAGCAGCAGCAGCCATGTGAGGGTCGTGCATCGGAATAATACCATTTCGACAGATGAGCCGCTTCTGCCGCAAGATTACCGACCTCCGCTCGGCGATCACCGACTGAGCGTGCCGCAAGGGTTGGGTGCAGGTTGAGCTGTACAGCCGCACCGATTCCTGCAGCTGCTCGAAATGCTTGGACGCAATGCCTTGAAGCGTGACGAACGCCGCATCCCTCTCGGAAATAGATCAGAGAAGGACTGCGATCTCGGCGTCTCGATCCAAGACTTGCTGATGATGGAGCTGGGCCTGACTCAACGCAGCTTCAACCTTGCCTTGCTCAGCTGCGACAGCCCGAGCAAGTTTCGCTTCACTCAGAGCTACAGCCTTTCGCAGTGAAGCAAGGAGATTAGCAGACTGCGTGGCAGCAGCCTCCAATCGGGACACCTCTTGTCGCGTCGATGAGAGCTGAGTGGACAAGTCAACATTACTGAGAGCAAGAGAGTCCAATCGCCGAGTCAATGCGCGGTTCTTTTCTTGAACAGCTTGATTGTCGGCCCTAAGATCACCAATGATCTGGGGATAATCAAGAGCGGCGTAGTTGCCTTTCAAGATATCCAACAGCTCCCCCGCGGAAGAAGCATGCAAGCTCGCTCGCCGCTGCGCGGGATCGGAAGGCTCCACGGAACGAGTGAATCCGTAGGCCATGAGCCTCGCCAAGAAGGTCAATTCTTCTCGACGCCCCCCCCCCCCCCCCCCCCCCCCCCCCCCCCCCCTGCTCGTTAATCCTGGCCATGAGGGAGTCAAGACTCACTGGAGCAGCCGAGCTTGACTGACTGGTGGCGCCCGAAGTGGTGTCGCCCGGCAAGCTCGGTGGACCAGGAGGGCGCGCGCGAGAAGACTCCGCCGACTCCGTGTCAGACTCATGGGAAGTTGTCAGGTCGACCAACCCAGCTTCAGGCCGGTCGCTGACACCACGAGTGCCGACGGGTCGAGGAATCGACTCAGCTGGCGCGCCTTCACCTCGACGAGGAGTTGGAGGAGAATGGTGGCGCCGCGAGTTGTGCTGGAGTAACATGCGAGGAGTAAGGAGCTGACAAGTAAGTGACAGCGGAAGAAACAAACGTACCGAGGAAGGTGGTGGAGAACCGCGAGACGTCATCAGCCGAGTACGGACCAACGGTGGCAGAACCAAATGAAGGATTAAGACACTCACCAGCTCGGCTCGTATCATAACCGGGGCAGTTGTGGTGTAGGGATTTCCAGATTTGACCATGCGCCAACCTACTTTAGATCAAGAATCGGCTCGATCTGATAACCCAGAGCTTAGGAACAAAGGATCACGGTAAGTACTCGGCGATCTGTCCGGATGATGCTATCCGGATAGCCGCTGAGCTCAACGGTCGCCTGAACCCAGCTGAAGGGTCGGTAGAGATCCGAAACGACTACATTTCACTACATATTTGTATAAGAAACATAGGATTAATAGGGGGAGCCGAAAAGGGCTCCCAGAAGATAACAGAGCAGAATTTCCTAGTCCAAGACACGTGTACACTTTTCCGGTAAGTCCCTGCGTAGCGCTGGATTATGCCTGCCGTCAGTACTTGAGAGGCATAGCTTGTAGGGTATTGACCGGTAGCGCCAAGAGATTAGGTCGGTCCGGGTAGGACAAAGTCTCGCTACGCGCGAAAGAAAGTCCCGCATACTCAGCGGGCCGGTACGTCGGATAGCCCGGGTGCCGTAACACTTCTAGCTGAGCAGCCTCTACGCTCGGTGACCTGTAAAAGCGCTCGCGCGCCGTCGTCCATCCTTTGGTGGAGGGCACAGGGTTGTGAACGAGCTCAGCCGAACCAAACTCAGCGGAGCCTCGGAAGTGATCTGACTTGGTTAGTCGGAACCGAGTGGAAGCGAGCCACTCGTCTGTCCCGGAAGGGCCGGACCGCGAGGGGGCCACCCTCTGCGCAGGCCATACAACCGCCGACCGAACTCGGCGATTCGTTGTGGTTTGTGTAAGGAATCCACATCTGACGGTATTTGTGTGTTCTACTACACCACAGTACCCATGCGATAAGGCATGAAAAAGCAGCAAGAAAGGAAAACGACGGACAGACAGACGGACGGACAGGTTACAAGGTTAGGAGGCGGGAAACTAGCGCTCTGGGCGTCCGCTCCGCGGACGCTAGGGCACGACTTGTTGGTGTAGAGAGGGCGGACCACCTCCACTGCGCTGCGGTGGGCTTAGCTTGTTTAACGCAAAGCAACATTTAATATATATGTCGTGTTCTACTTATGTTATGATTCAAAACAACACTGCACACAATATCCTGAGTGCTCACATATTATGGTAGACATGACCAGGGTTTAACGTGATCTGCAAGATGAGCTCCATCTTACCCGGGAGGTTTTGTCTATAGTCTCATTTGAGTGCATAGCTCCCAAAATGACGCCAATTGGAGGCGCGCATGGCTGCAAATGTAATATATGCTGTGAAGACTGGTTAGTATCAATGATGCTACGATTTGGCATAGAGTGGTGAGGAATCCCAGTTTAGCTGGAGTAAATACGCTACTCAATCATATTTCCATCTGCACGTCATCGCCGTGAGGCAGTCGACACCATATCTTTGATTGCGACGGTCTGTTAGAGCAAGGTTTGGTCATCTCCTCGGGCGAAGTATCGTTTAGGGCAGGTAGTATTTGCCGATGGCCACCATAAACATCAATATTATGCCTTGAAATTGTCCCGCTGAGCTCTTTATGATGTTACTGAAGGGCCTTTCCACTATATTTCGCATGCATTGATCATACTTGCATAGCTGACGCACTTACTGAAGTATGTGCATAGATACGGGCCGACAGAGTGGCGTAGATCCTTTCCGACTGGCATTTACTGGCTCCTAAATGTATGACAAACCCACAAAGCTACATGGCTGTAGGCAGAGTATCAAATTGTAGTGATGTTTAGACTTAATCTGAAATGTGGCTCATGTACATTATATGAAGTACTTTTGCTGCATATCTATCAACTCGGCGTGCTATTTGATATGTCCGTGCATATATCGCAAGGTCGTGAATGAGTGTGTATACCACGCGCTCGTGAGAGCCAAACCCTATGTGTAGGGTCAATGTCTCTCTTTCGGTATATTTGCGTCGTCGTGCTGACTTACTGTACTTACGCTTCTGATGTACCAGTCTACTGTATATGACCAGGCGCGTTGCTAACTCGGCACATGCCATACCGCAGAGATACAGGATAGCTGACCGCGCGTCTGCTCGCAGATATATACGCGCGCGGCGGGTACACGTATAACCATCCCCAGCTTTGATCCCGGCCAATTTGAGCAGGGCATTAAAGTACGGTACTGCGTACAGACACACCGACTTGACACATCCTCTTGTATGATCTGCATTACCGCACACGTGCTTGTGTCTACGTAGACAGCAACGTATTCGTTGCACATAGTGCTTACACAATTATGTAGTTTCAATTTGTGGGCGCACATTAGTGGAATAAGCGCTGTGAACCTTGACGATACAGATAGCGTGGTCTTGCTTTTTTCCAAGTGAGCGAGTGTACGTGTAACGCGTATGCAGATAGGGACGGTCGGCTTGCGGCTGTTCACAGTAGATACCACGTGCTAAATATTATTTGAAACGCGCTACGCTATTTAGGTGTGTAAACACTACTGACTGCGCCATAGGCAGATTACCGTATGTGCGGCTCCAAACCTCGCACTGTAGTCCGGTATATTAAATACAAAAATAGGTGGGAAAATGGGAGCCTAAAAGGGTATATTTACCAATTACTTGCTCTTCTGCTGCTTCTTTTGCTCGATGTACTTGGCGTTTTCGGGCGGTCAGCTTGCGAGGGCGGCTGCGCCTCGTTTTCTTCTTGGGGTGCCATCAGGACCCATCGCCTCCTTGACGTTCGCCAGGCTTTCCTGGCGGCGCACTTCGGTCGAAACAGGTGGAGGGAGCTTTTCCTCCCAAAACTCAACCGCCTTTGGGCCGGTCCCGCAGGCAATACATCGCCGCACGATGTCCCGCCCGCTGATTGTACGGAGTGCGTAACCGTACTGCAGCTTCCCGCAGCAGACGCAGCGCGCCAGTGGGTCCGTCGTAGACCGCTGCGGGTTCAGCAGCAGCGGGTCAATCTTCGCCTCGCATTGCTTGCACGTAGGGCCCACCATTTTGCAAACTGTGAGCATGTTAGCAAATTATGTTGTTTTAACCAATTACTTGCGTCCAAATATTAGCCAATAGCAGGTTGGTATTTATTATTAGGCAAAATATTTAAATATTTTAAAATATTACTATTCGGCTTTGCTATAATATATTATTATCAGATTTCCTAACAAATGCATACTTTACATGCAATATAAATTGACTAAACCAACTATCTATCGTGCGCGCATGCATTCGTCGGGTGCGGTGCACGGGAGCAGATAGCGCAATAACCGTGCAGCCGCGCGCCTTCATTGCACGGTGGCAGTGGTGAGTGCCAGGTGTAGTAAAAAAGATATATATTTGCAAAGTCCCTACAAAAAGCGCTGGTCGTGAAGCCTACTTTAATATTAAAAAATACTATCGTCTCTACTTTAAAAAGTCTGTGGAAAATAGCATCGCCGAGCTCTTACAAATGCGGCCTGTGAAACTTATATTAATAATATTAATACTATTAATATCGTCTTTACTTTGAAAGTGTGTGGAAAATAACATCGCAGAGCTCTTACAAAATACTGGTCTGTGAAGTCTACATTAATAATAAATATCTCTATTTGAGAAGTGTGCAGAGCTCTTACATAATAAAGTCGTTACTGTGCCCGATTTCAGTACATACGACAGGTTTTGCGTAGCTAAATGTCAGTAATCAAGTATCTGCGCAGCTCGCCTGGCTGTTTGCAACCAATCGATGCGTTTCGTGCAAGGCAAAAATGTTTACCTTACGTCCAATCGCGAGGGCGAGAGACGGTCTGATCGTGCGACAGATCCAGTTAGTGTCGCAGGTCGGCAGGTATTGCCCAATCAGGGCGCGAGTTAATCGTGTGACACTTTTGGATATATTTGTAATTTTGGCATAGTTAGGTCGAGTCAGAAAGATAGGCGCGGTCGGTAAAATGGAAGGAGACTGTATTAGAAAGGGCGATTGTACCCATGCGAAAAGGAAGGAAAAAGCAGCAAGAAAGGAAAACGACGGACAGACAGAAGGACAGACACGCTACAAGGTTAGAAGCGGAGAGGCTAGCGCTCTGGGCGCCCTCTCCGCGGACGCTAGGTCAGGGTTGGTTGGTGTAGTGTGGGCTGACCGCCTCCGCTGCGCTGCGGCGGATTAAAGAACATTTCGAAATCAAAGCTAAATGTATTATATGCATTACATGACCTACCAAGTCCGCGTTCCAAAGATCTCTCTGTACACAATATTGTTGGTGTGTACGTTCCCGTCCTCATCGATGGCCTCTGGATCCACAGCAATCTTGATCGCCTTCCTTGAAGTCACTCTCGACAACGCCACATAAAGCTGCCCATGTGCGAATACCGGTGATTCCAAGTAGATACCCACGTGGTGGATCGATTGTCCTTGGGCCTTGTTGATAGTCATGGCAAACGCTGGAACCACGGGGAACTGCTTGTCATCGTCCTCACTATAAAAGACGATCCGAGGAATGAACACCTTCTTACCCTTGAACGGCCCGGACATAATGCTGGCCTCGATGCTTCTCTCGTGCAGTGATACAACCCGAAGCCGCGTTACATTGCAAAATCCTGCGTCGCTATTCAGGTTTCTAATCATGATGATAGGTGTTCCAACCTTCAGAACAATCCCGTGCGGAGGGATACCAGAGAAGTTAAGAGAGTTCAAGAACTCCTGCTCAAACATTTTGCACCCGCGACCCCTTCGAGGCTGTCCACCGAGAGATACTCCTTCGTTTCACCCGATAGCCGTTCCGCAACCATGTCGTTGATACGCCGAACACTTGCATTTGTGGGGGCTAGTATGGCTCGCTCAACGAAGTATTCCTCGGGTAAATTCTCAGTATCAACGCCCGGGTATACCGCATCTATCATGGCGTTGACGTTGCGGACTCGTCGGTCTTCTTCAACTTCGTCCAAGTCTCGCTCGTGTTCCTCGTCCGCCGGAGGTAGTAGCCTGAAACTTGGGGGGGGGGGGGGGGGGGGGGCTCCATATCCGCGTCTTCTTCATCAGAGGTCATTTGTTGTACCCGTCGTTCTGGAATGATACACATGTCGCGTGGAAGGCATATATCGCCATCACCGATCTCATGGTTGACTGGGTAACGGCCTTCTCCAATTTGAAGTAAAAATTCAGAGAATTCCGCTAGCTCAGCCGCACTTGACGCAAATGCTCCCATAGGGGCGAAGGCTTGAAGCAAGCTTGAATTGTCTCCGCACGCGTAGCATCCTTTAGTACAGGTAGAATCTGGCGGTGATCACCGCTGAACACAATTACCTTTCCGCCGAACGGCTCCAGCTCGTTCTTCATAATATCCCAAAGCGACCTGTCAACAGCCTCAAAGCAAGCCCGGTTCATCATCGGCGCTTCGTCCCAAATGATCAAACTCGCGCTACGAATCAATTCGGCGTTTTGGCTCTGCCATGAAAGGCTGCACGTCGACGTCTCTGTTAGTTTGAGGGGAATCCGGAACGTCGAATGCGCGGTATGACCTCCAGTTAACAAAGTGGCTGCAATCCCACTCGATGCAACCGCGATGGCAACCTTACGTTGCATCCGAACGCGAGCGAGTATTTGCTCGAGTAGAACGACTTTCCTGTTCCATCTGGACCATCCAAAAAGAAAAGCTTCTCCCTCCAACCGGTCTGCTCACAGCAGCAATAACTTGGTCAAAAATATTCCTCTGGTTGATGTTCAAGTGGGCTGCCTGCTCCGCAACATGCTCCAGTTCGTTTTGGGGGTACGCGTCAAGCTCTTGCTGGACAACATCAACAGACGCTGTATTCGGGTCGTCCACGTGAGCAGATATATTGCCGTAATCGGCTAGCAGAGGAAGGCCGTACATGTCGAGGGACTTTTGGTTCGAAACCAAGTAATCAGCCAAGTTCTTCAACGCCTTGTACTCCGCCATTTGAAGACGCACCTCCTCTTCGCGTGCATTATGCAGGTCTGCGTCTCTTTCCTCAATGCTTCGTATATGATCCTCTGACATATCCTTCTTGAACCTGTCCCATAGATCTTTGGCATTGCCAGGCATCGAGTAAACCAAAATGATGCCGAAGAGTTGGCGTAGCTGGTACGGCATCTTGACCTCGGCGGCTTCGCGTAAGCAATGTATCCACTCGTCGTCATTTTCCAAATACCCAAGCGCCAAAGCTGCTTGCTGATATGTAGGATGTTCCGTACCATCCACCGTTCGAAGATCCGCAAAGGACTTAGGAGAGCGTCGGTTACACAGGAGAAGTCGCAAGTAGAAGCGTTCCGGGTCCTGCGGAGATACGTGTACCAAGCGTCCCAGGGAAGCAACGTACTTCTTATACGGTTCCCACGTCTTGTGTTCCGTCCACCTGTACTTCCGCGGCACATCCTTGTACAGTAGATTGACCGTAGCTTCTGGGCTACGCGCGCACAGCTTGAAAAACTCCGTCAGCATTAATCTGTCCCCGCGGTTAATCAAGTTGTGAAGCTGGGGGGTCGTCGCTTGGTCGCGATAAGCAACCATACTCATTCTTTCCAAATGGATAGGTAGCGTTACGACAGAATGTATTGATCCTTGTGTTGGATGCATGAATAGCCGCATGCAAGCTTCTACCGGAGAAATATACCTCCCGAGGAGATACTGAAGAATTTCGTTCGCCCGAATTTCTTCGCCTTCTATCGTGATTGTCGTCATGTCCGAGCCCTTGTAGACGTACTTGTAGATGTACTTGATGGCCTTGTTCGTGGCACAAACCTCGACGTTGATGTGGCAGTTGTATTTTTGCGACAGGAACGGATTGTACGGGACCACCCATTGATTGATGGTTGCGTTGTCCCATACTTTCCCCTTATGGCACAAAATTCCATCCGGACGGTGACCACGCTTGTACGTGGGGTATTTGTCGGGGGTCATCACCGTTTCGTCCGCGAGCGCCTTTGGAAACTTCTTGGAACACCTCCCGTTCTTCATGCACGGGCAGTTCGGGTTCTGTTGACCACAGGGTCCATGCAGCATATTGGAAATCACCGTATCGTACAGCTCGGGGTACTTCTCTTTATCCGGGAGCTCCGCGGACACCAGCTTATCGACGTCTTCCTTGGTAGTGGGCTTGTCCTCCGGACGCAGGATAAGCAGTATGTGGGCGTGGGGAAGACCACGCTTCTGATATTCCACTACATGGACTCGAGCGGCCTTGAATCCCCAGTACACCCTCATCGAGATCCTTGTTAAGAGCTTTTAGTTTCTCCATGAACACGCGAGCCACAATGTCCGGTCGGTCGGATGCTTTTTCTCCACGGCGTAAGTTTTCCTTGATCTCAGGCCAGTTCGGGTTGCATGTCATCGTAATGAACAGGTTGGGGGCTCCTGTTTCACGGACGATAGCCATGGTATACAAGAAGCGTTGGTACATGTAGTGGGGGCCACCTGTAAACTTCGGAGGTATGATGATCTTGCGTCCAACCTCACCCGCATCTGGCTCCGCTGACTCCTGCTCCGTATTATTCCCACGCCGAATCCTACGTATGGCCTCGTCGTCATCTGCCATTCTGTGGATTTCAACAGACTCGCCACGCAACGCGTCCGTGAGTCCCTGGAGGGTTTCCAACCGATACCTGGAGTTGGTTCTTCTTGATGAAGCGCAGGCGCTCTTGTTCGCATTTGGCCATTGGTCAACGCAGTATTGCTGCGTCAGTCGCCCACCGCGCAGGATAAGAGAGCTACTAACCGTCCGGTCGTAAAGCAGATACGCCTCATATTCCCGAATGGACATGGTTAAGGGGTCACCGTGGCGATCGACGGGATTACCAACGTAGGGGATATCGTAAGTCCGTCCATTCTCCCCATAGGGAAACAGTAGAGAGTACTGCAGTGGGTCGTAGGTAACGCTCGTCTCAAAGATGCGCTTGAAACCACCTCCTGTCGTGTGTAGGATAATATCCCGATGCTCAGCCGCGTTTGTGTCGATCACAACGGCTGCCACCTCTGATGCCGTTGGGGTGTTATGCGTACCCGGGTTCGCATTCCGTGTGACGTGCAGACGCAGCTTAAGGTGATCCCCCTCCGGAAGAAAATTACTCAAGGCTAATGACGGATCATGGTCATCAACGTCTTCCCCTGCCGCTCGGTGCTGCTCGTGCTCCCTGATGGCTGCTGCATACGCATCCCAACCACGATCTATCAAAAATCTACGCGCGTTGATAAATTCTTATGTATACGGGTTGTGCGCCACCATCATCTGGTCAATCGTTTCCATGACGGCGCGATCGAGGCCTTGCGTCATGTTCATACGGCTTCGCACACGTGCATCCATGTCTGGATCGTTAAAGTAAACTTGGGCATACATGGAGCGACCGAAGGTAGGAGGTAGTAACGATCCCATGCGATGGCACACTGACCCTTGTACACGGAAGTTGTAGACACCATTCCGTGTCACGCTTTCGTCAACGTTAAGAGGCCGAGATCGCGAAGCTCCCATGGACGTAAATGCGAATACGTTGTTGTAGGCTCGGATTGACCGCATGAAAGTCGGGTTTTCGAAAAGTGTTAGAAGCGCATCAGGTGCTGTTCGCGAAGTCGGAACGAACACCAGTCCGTTACAACAACAGCATCCGTCTGTCTCTTGCGGAAACTTCCAAGCGTTGCAGTAGTGACAAACTCGCTCGTTCTCCCCGTTGTCGTCCGTGTAACGCGTAAAGTAGTGGCGGCCCTCGGAGACTCTGGAAGGGCCAAAACTTTCGTGGTGTGCGAGGCCCTTCTTATACTGGCGAGACCGCCGGCGGAACCGCTCGTGCTCTTTCAAGGATCCCTTTGTTCTTCCGTCATGGCTTCTCTTAGAGCTCTGTGCGCGGCTGCGTCCCGACCACGCTCTGCTTGACGCTGCTCATACGCCATGTCCCCTCTGTGGTCTCTCCGTGAAGCCGTATTTTGATCGCGCTTAGATTGACGCTGCTCATCTGACATGCCTTCCCGGCGAACTTCGTGCTCCACTGCATCGCGAATCCTTGCATTTTGACTGGCCTCCTCTGGTCTTGTGGCTCTGTGGTTGGCTTGCGCGTCGCGGCTATATGCTCGATGGACCGAGAGGTCTTCTGGCTCCAGTCGACCCCGTCGGACCCTCGCTTGTTCGGCATTTCGGCCGCGGTCTCGAATAACCTGGGATTCGGATCTGTTAGCTCTGCGTATGCGCTTCTTCTCCGCGTCTTTCTCTCGTGCCCGTTGTTTATGTGAGCTCGTCATAGCAGCTCGCCTGACGCGGCCTCTTTCTGCATCACGCGCACGTGCAGCTGCTGCGCTATCGTTGACCGAAGGTCCGGACATTCCAATCTGAAATTCGTGGGTATCGTGTAGCCCCTCGCGACGCGTCTCCTCCTCGAATCGTCGTTGATGCTCCGCAGGATCATCTTCTTCTGTCTTCTCCTCACGCTCTACCGCCGGAGCAGATACTCTCATCTGCTCGGATTCAGTTGGTGCTGGTGCTTCACCTAAGTCGAGCTGCTCCAACTCTTGGATTGCCTTGCGATAGCGCGCCTCTGCTTTACGAAGCCTTTGTTTACGGAGCTGCCTATCTTTCCTCGGTTCCAGTTGCGTGGGCGAAGCGTTCTCATGCCGTGCTCGTTGTACGCGCTCATCTAATTCCTCGCGGGTAATTCTAATAATTAGACACAGTTAGTCGAGTTAATTCTGCACCAAAGCCCGCTACACAGTTGTTAAGGAACCTTTTTCTTTTCCTCGGGGCTCTTGCCATGTCCTTCTATCTTGAACGCGTCTGTCGCCTGATTTAAACGGAAAATAATTACACGGGCGCTTAGACTCGAAAGTCTAAGTGCACTGGGAGCTATTCTACAGCTATTTCATAAATATAAGCACCAGAACATGGACACGATAGCTTAAGCAACGTGGTATTCGAATAGAACCCCGAACTTTCCTTGCCAGTACTAATCCAGAAGCCCTCTGTGAATATAACACACCACTGTCATTTCGATCCCGGCTCCTCGGATTACAAACAACTTCGGGGTATCGTCACTCCAGGTGACCTGTTGGTCCAGTCAGCTTTTGCTTAGCCCCCCCCCCCCCCCCCCCCCCCCTGGCCGACGTGCTACAGCCCTCAGCTCACGTTCCGCGGGTCCAAATTACCTTGCACCGCTGTGGACCAAGCAGCTGTACATGGTAATTCAGACGCCGCATCGCGCTGTTGCCTCTTGGGTACGTCAAAGCTGTTGCCTCATCCCTGTTGAGTGGTTGCCCAGGTCTGTTCGATACCGTCCAGCCCTTCAGGTCATGGCAGTATCATGCGCAGGGTGTCCGAGAACGACCCAGCCCCTCACGGGGCTCACACAGTTCCGAAAATGCTCTAAAACTGTCTATTGTGATGCTATGCTTTTTAATTGTACAGGCGCGGGCTCACTCATGCTCTTAAAGTGTTTTTTGTCTCGATCTCTTGTTCTTGAGCTGTCCTTGTACTTGGTCTTGGGCTCCTTGCTCTTGTGAGACCGACTGCTGCATTCCTTTCCGTCCCGCCAGAAGTGCTCTCGCAAAGTGTGTTTTGATGTGGGAGCTCACACTTTAAGAGCACCTCTGTATTGCGGGACCGTAACGACTCTTCTACATGTGGCTGCAACTTCGGTTTGGCCAATTGGCAGCACGCGCCACTCGCTTTTGGAGCGTGGACACTCGCGGTGGGTCTAGGCCCCTAGGCGCGTGCATGGTGGTAGACGCTCCCAGTCACACCCACCCCAACCTGATTGATATCGCTACCAGCTGCCATACCACTTTGGAGTCTCGGGGCAAGCCTCAGACTGTATCCTGAGAGGTCTCTCTTGAATATATAGTAGGGCAAGGAGCCCCGCGCCCGTACATACATGCCTATACATCTAAAACTACCCTGCTGCTATTATACAGCCAGCGCACCTTGTCCTCTTCGCGCCGTCTCCCAAAAATCCAATTTTGTGTTTTGAGTGAAAAGTGGGTCGAAAATATTGCCCAATCAGGGCGCGAGTTAATTATGTCCGCTGTTTGGTCATAATTGTAGTTTAAGCATAGTTAAGTCGAGTCAGAAAGATAGGCGCGGTCGGTACGATGGGAAGAAACTGTATTAGAAAGGCCGAGTGTAGCCATGCGAGAAGGCAGAAAAAAGCAGCAAGAAAGGAAACGGATGGACTTATTGACAGACGGACACGCTAGAAGGTTAGAAGCGGAGAGACTAGCGTTCTGGGCGCCCGCTCCGCGGACGCTAGGTCATGGTTGGTTTGTGTAGTGCGAGGCGACCACCTCCGCTGCGCTGCGGTGGGCTTAATATTTTTTACTCAAAGCAAAGCTATATAAACTATATGTAAATCGTGTTATACTCATTTTGGATTAAAACACTGTACTCAGGGTGTTTTTGGTATTCACATGTTCCGTCTCAGTATCCAGAAGTCGCTTACTGTATGACAACATCGCATATAGTTATGTATGTGTGACAATTGGCTGTTACAGATAGATTTCCGCGCTAGATCTAGCTCGGATGTAAATTGCTGGCACCACGCTGAGGTGCGCTTCGTTGCAACGTCCATCTCTGTTATTCAAAAGGTTGGTTATTATCCATTGTGCCCCAAGCCTCAATATCAATCGGTGAGGAGATTCCATATAAGTTTAGCGATAGTAAACACGCCTACCAGCGCGTATTAGGATCCCACATCATACGGTAAACTGGACGACAGGTACTATTTTGCCTAGCCGAGAGGTATTCGTGACCGCATCGCTGCTTGCGACGGTCAGCTAGACCAAGTTTTGATCATCTCCGCATGCATAGTATGGGTTATAACCGCTAGTATCTGTCGATGGCCACCCAAATGACCAATTCCTCCCCTCCATATGGCTCGCTGAGCTCTTCCTAATATCAGATAGTACTGAAGGGCGTGTACTCAATGTTCACTAACTTGGTTTAGCTTATCGGATTGACATTAAAACTAAATTCCGTCTTCTAACCCTGACATGATAGGATGAACGCCATGGACTTACATACTGACTTAATTGCATAGCTACTGACTATTAGCCTAGCGTAGATCCTTTCCTAGTAGCATTTACTGGCTCCGACATGTATGACGCTCATTCAAAGCCTCATGGGCGGTAGCAGAAGATACAATCGTAGTGACGTTTAGACTTGAATCGAATAGTAGCTCATGTACACTAAATGAAGTACTTTCGCTGCCTACTTATCAGCTCGGCGTGCTATTTGATGTGTCCGTGCATATCCCGCAATGCTGCCAATGGGTGTTGTCATGATAGCCAACACCCATGCACTGGGTCACTGCTGCGATCTCGGTACTTTTGCATCGTCGTGCTAGCTTATTGTACCTACGATTATAATGTATCCGTCTATATGATCCAGCACGTCACTAATTGGGCACAGGTCATACCCGCGGTGATACAGGCAAGCTGACCAGGCGTCTGTTAGCAGTATTCAAAGCAATACATACGCGCGCGGCGGGTACACATTATAGCCATCCGTGACTCAACCGAGCTCTTATCTCGGCCATTCTGGACAGAGCACTGAAATTCAGTTCTGCGTACAGCCACATCGACGTGCCAGGTCCACCGGTATGGTCTGCCGTGCCGCACACGTGCTCGTGTCTGTGTAGACAGCAACGTATTCGTTGCACATAGTGCTTACACAATTCTGTAGTTTCAATTTGTGGGCGCACATTAGTGGAATAAGCGCTGTGAACCTTGACGATACAGATAGCGTGGTCTTGCTTTTATCCAAGTGAGCGAGTGTACGTGTAAGGCGTATGCAGATAGGGACGGTCGGCTTGCGGCTGTTCACAGTAGATACCACGTGCTAAATATTATTTGAAACGCGCTACACTATTTAGGTGTGTCAACACTACTGACTGCGCCATAGGCAGATTACCGTATGTGCGGCTCCAAACCTCGCACTGTAGTCCGGTATATTAAATACAAAAATAGGTGGGAAATGGGAGCCTAAAAGAGTATATTTACCAATTACTTGCTCTTCTGCTGCTTCTTTTGCTCGATGTACTTGGCGTTTTGGGTGGTCAGCTTGCGAGGGCGGCTGCGCCTCGTTTTCTTCTTGGGGTACCAGTCAGAACCCATCGCCTTCTTGACGTTCGCCAGGCTTTCCTGGCGGCGCACTTTGGCCGAATCAGGTGGTGGGGGCTCTTCTTCCCAGAACTTAACCACTTTTGGGCCGTTTGGAGACGCTGTCGATTCAGCAGAAGCAGGTCAATATTGGCCTTGCGCGTGGGCCTGTAAACTGTGAGTAAGTTATTTCTTTAATAGTACTATTTTGAAATTTACAAACAAATACATACTTAATATGCAACAAATGTGACTAAAAAGACCGCCTAACGCAAATGTCGTGAAGCCTACTTTAATTAGATATATAATAATAATGATAATAAAATCGTCTCTACTTTGATCAAGTGTGTGGAAAATAACATCGCAGAGCTCTTTCAAAATACGGGTCTGTGAAGTCTACATTAATGATAATAAATATCTCTATTTGAGAAGTGTGCAGAGCTCTTAGAAAAAAGTGGTTACTGTGCCCGATTTCAGTACATACGACAGGTTTTGCGTAGCTAAATGTCAATAATCAATCATCTGCGCAGCTCGCCTGGCTGTTTGCAACCAATCAAAGCGTTTCGTACTCGGCAAAAATGTTTACATCACGTCCAATGGCGAGGGCGAGAGACGGTCTGATCGTGCGACAGATCCAGTCAGTGTCGCAGGTCAACAGGTATTGCCCAATCAGGGCGCGAGTTAATTGTGTCCGCGTTTTGGATATATTTGTAATTTAGGCATAGTTAAGTCAAGTCAGAAAGATAGGCGCGGTCGGTAGGATGGGAGGAAACTGTATTAGACAGGCCGAGTGTAGACATGCGAAACGGCAGGCCAACGCAGGTAGACAGGGAGTGCGACGGACGGATTGACAGACGGACGGACGGACAAACAGACCGACAGGTTACAAGGTTAGAAGCGGAGCGACTAGCGCTCTGGGCATGGTTGGCTGGTGTAGAGAGGGTTGACCACCTCCGCTGCGCTGCGGTGGGCTTAGATTCCTTACTCAAAGCAAGCTACATATAATATGAATTCCGTGTTCTAGCGTATTTGCTTTAAAAAAACCACTGTACACACTAGCATTAGTCCTCACATGTTCTGCCTCACCAACCGGCTCTCCACCTATCTCTTGCATTTCTTGAAGTCAGTTTTGACAACATATATGTGATGTATATCTGACAACTGGCTGTTACAGATGGATAGGCGTGTTATAGATCTAGCTTGGCTGAATATTGTTGATCGTCATGGCAAAGGTAGACATGACTGTAAATCATTGCGAAAAGAAACTATTCGTCGTTACCTCCAGGGTTTAACGTGATCTACAAGATGAACACCATCTTACCCTAGGGGATGTTGTCTTAATTCTCGATTGAGCGCTTCGCTCCTGAATTAGTACCACTCTGAAGAGCGCTTCATTGCAAACTCACTCTCTGTTATTCAGAATGTGGGTCATTACCGTTGGTGTACTGAGCCTCAGCATAAATCGGAAAGAAATTCCACAAAAACTTCGAGATAGAGAACACGTCTACCAAAACGTATTGGGATCCCACGTCATCGGGTGAATTTGGCGACAGGTACTTCGTCTAGCGGATAGGTATTCGTTACCATATCGCTAAAAGCGACGGTCCAGTAGAGCAAGTTTTAGTCGTCTTTGCATGCATAGTTTGGTGTATAACCGCTAGTATTTCCGATGTTCACCAAAATTACCGATTCTCCCCTCGATTTGGCTCGCTGAGCTCATAATATCATGATATCTCTGAAGGAAATGTACCGATGTTCGCTGACTCGACACAATTAATTAGACTGACTTTATTCATCAGTTCCGTTCGTGTTCTAACTCGGGCATGATAGGATGATCACGGTTGACTTACTTACCGACTTATTTGCGTAGTTACTGACTGAAAGAGTGGCGTAGATCCTTTCGAGTGGTATTTACAGGTTGGGATATGTATGAGGAACATACGAAGTCACATATCTGTAGACAAATTATTAGATCGTAGATATCTAAGACCTGAATTGAAAAGTAGTTCATGTACATTAGATGAAGTACTTTCGCTGCCTACCTACCTGCCCGTCGTGCTATTGGATATGTCCGTATATATCCCGTAATGCCGTTAATGGTCGTGATAACCAACACCCATGCATTGGGTCACTGCTGCGATTTCAGTACTTTTGCATCGTCGTGCTAGCTTACTGTACCTACGCTTATGATGTATCCGTCTATATGATCAAGCGCGTCACTAATTGGGCACAGGTCATACCCACGGTGATGCAGGCAACCTTATACAGGACAGCTGCCCAGGCGTCTGTTAGCAGTAGTCAAGCAATAAATACGCGCGGTCGTTACACATTATAGCCATCCGCGACTCAACCGAGCTCTTATCTCGGCCGTTATGGACAGCGCAGTAGTGCGAACAGATAGTAGACTTGCCGTGCCTACCGGTATGGTCTGCACTCCCACACACGTGCTCCTATCTTTGTAGGCAGCAACGTATTCGTTGCACATAGTGCTTACACAATTCTGTAGTTTCAATTTGTGGGCGCACATTAATGGAATATACGCTGTGAACGTTGACGATGCAGATAGCGTGGTCTTGCCTTTTTCCAAGTGAGCGAGTGTACGTGTAACGCGTATGCAGATAGGGACGGTCAGCTTGCGGCTGTCCACAGTAGATACCACGTGCTAAATATTATTTGAAACGCGCTACGCTATTTAGGTGTGTAAACACTACTGACTGCGCCATAGGCAGATTACCGTATGTGCGGCTCCAAACCTCGTACTGTAGTCCGGTATATTAAATACAAAAATAGGTGGGAAATGGGAGCCTAAAAGAGTATATTTACCAACTACTTGCTCTTCTGCTGCTTCTTTTGCTCGATGTACTTGGCGTTTCGGGCGGTCAGCTTGCGAGGGCGGCTGCGCCTCTTTTTCTTCTTGGGGTACCAGTCAGGACCCATCACCTTCTTGGCGTTTGACAGGCTTTTTTGGAGGCGCGTTTCGGCCGAATCAGGTGGTGGGGGCTCTTCTTCCCAGAACTCAACCGCTTTTGGACCGTTCTCGCAGGCAATACAGCGCCGCACGATGTCCCGCCTGCTGAGTGTACGGAACGCGTAATCGTACTGCAGCTTCCCGCAGCAGACGCAGCGCGCACGGGAATCCGTTGCGGGTTCAGCAGAAGCGGGTCAATCTTCGCCTCGCATTGCTTGCACATAGGGCCCACCATTTTGCAAACTGTGAGTAAGTTAGCAGAATATATTGTTTTTACCAATTACTTGCGTCCAAATATTAGCCAATAGCACCGAAATATAAGGCTGGTATTTATTATTTAAAACAATATTATAAAGTTGATATTTAATGTTTTGGTTTTGCTATAATAGAACTTTTATCATATTTTCAAACAACTACATACTTTACATGCAATAAAAGTGACTAAAAGACTATGTACCGTGCGGCGCGCATGCATTCATCGGGTGTGGTGCACGGGAGCAGATCGTGCAATGACCGTGCAGCCGCGCGTCTTCATTGCACGGTGGCAGTGGTGAGTGCCAGGTGAAGTAAAAAATGTATATATTCGCAAAGTCCCTACAAAAAGCGCTGGTCGTGAAGCCTACTTTAATATTAAAAATACTATCGTCTCTACTTTAGAAAGTCTGTGGAAAATAGCATCGCCAAGCCCTCACAAATGCAGCCTGTGAAGCTTATATTAATCATATTAGTACCATTAATATCGTCTTTACTTTAAAAAGTGTGTGGAAAATGACATCCCAGAGCTCTTACAAAATACTGGTATGTGAAGTCTACATTAATAATAAATATCTCTATTTGAGAAGTGTGCAGAGCTCTTACATAATAAAGTCGTTACTGTGCCCGATTTCAGTACATACGACAGGTTTTGCGTAGCTAAATGTCAGTAATCAAGTATCTGCGCAGCTCGCCTGGCTGTTTGCAACCAATCGATGCGTTTCGTGCAAGGCAAAAATGTTTACCTTACGTCCAATCGCGAGGGCGAGAGACGGTCTGATCGTGCGACAGATCCAGTTAGTGTCACAGGTCGGCAGGTATTGCCCAATCAGGGCGCGAGTTAATCGTGTGACACTTTTGGATATATTTGTAATTTTGGCATAGTTAGGTCGAGTCAGAAAGATAGGCGCGGTCGGTAAAATGGAAGGAGACTGTATTAGAAAGGGCGATTGTACCCATGCGAAAAGGAAGGAAAAAGCAGCAAGAAAGGAAAACGACGGACAGACAGAAGGACGGACACGCTACAAGGTTACAAGCGGAGAGACTAGCGCTCTGGGCGCCCGCTCCGCGGACGCTAGGTGATGGTTGGTTGGTGTAGCGCGAGGCGACCACCTCCGCTGCGCTGTGGTGGGCTTAATATTTTTTACTCAAAGCAAAGCAACATATAGTACATTTTTTTTACTGTGATCTACTTATGTTATGCTCCAAAACAACACTGCACACAATATCCTTAGTGTTCACCTGTTAGGGTAGACATGACCAGGGTCTAGCGTGATCCGCAAGATGAGCACCATCTTACCCGAGAAGGTTTTGTCTATAATCTCATTTGAGCGCATAGCTCCCAAAATGACACCAATCAGAGGCGCGCGTGGTAGCAAATGTAGTATATGCTGTACGGAAGACGGGTCAGTATCAATGATGCTACGAAATATGCGTAGATCGGTGAGGAATCCCAGTGTAGATAGAGTAAATATGGCTACTCAAACATATTACCTATCTGCACGTCATCACCATGAGGCAGTCGACACATATCATCGATTGCGACGGTCTATGAGAGCAATGTTTTTTAGCTTCTCGCGCGAAGTATCTTTTAGAATAGGTAGTATTTGCTGATGGTCGCCACAATACCAATATTATGTCTTGAAATTGCTCCGCTGAGCTCTTTATGATATTACTAAAGGGTCTTTCCACTACCTTTCACATACATTGATCTTACTTGTCTAGCTGACGCACTTACTGACTTCTTTGCATAGCTACTGACTGACCGTGTGACGTAGATCCTATCCGAGTGGCAAGCTCTAATGTGTATGACGAACATGCGAAACCATATCGATATAGGCAGATTATCATGTTGTAGTGGTGTTTAGATTTGAATCGAATAGTAGATCGTGTACGTTAGATGCTGTAATCTCGCTACTACATATTATCTCGGCGTGTTGTTTGATATATCCATGCGTAACTTATTTCGTAAGCTCGTCGGCGCCACGCTCTCGCGGTAGCCAAAGCACATGGGGTCACTGTCGCTTTCTCGGTACCTTTGCGTCATGGTGCTGGCTTACTGTGCTTACGATTCTAATGTATCAGTCTATATTACCAGGCCGGTCACTAACTGTGCACAGGCCATACCGCAGCGATATAGGCAAGCTGACCGCGCGTCTCTTAGCAGTAGTGATTTATACGCACGCGGCGGGTACACCTTGTAGCCATCCGCGACTCAACCGATCTCATATGTCGACCATTATGGACAGGACACAAAAATACAGAGCTGCATACAGGCACATCAACCTGCAACATCCACCTGTATGGTCTGCATTACCCCACACGTGCTCGTATCTACGTAGACAGCAACGGGTTTGTCGTACGTAGTACTCACTCAATACTGTAGATTCAATTTATGAGCGCACATTAGTGGAATATACGCTGTGCACATTGACGATACAGATAGCGTGGTCTTGCCTTTGTTCAAGTGAGCAAGTGTACGTGTGACGCGTATGCAGATAGAAACGGCCAGCTATCGAATGCCCACAGTAGATATCATGTGCTAAATATTATTTGAAACGCGCTACACTATTTAGGTTTGTCAACACGACTGACCCCGCCATAGGCAGATTACCGTATGTGCGACCCCAAGTCTCGCCCGGTCAGCCAGTAGACTAAATGCAAGGATAGGTAGGAAAATGGGGGCCTAAAAGGTTATATTTACCAATTACTTGCTCTTTTGCTGCTTCTTTTGCTCGATACCTGGCGTTTCGGTCGGGCGGCTTGCGAGGGCGGATACACTTCTTCTTATTTTTGGGGGAGCTAATCAGGGCCCATGCTTTTTTAACACTCGCCAGACTATGCTGACTGCGGACCTCCGCTGGATCCGGTGGTGGGGACTTTTTTTAATTAGAACGCGGTCGCTTTTGCGTCATTCTCGCAGGCAATAGAGCGTCACGCGGTGTCTTGTCCGCTGATTGAACGGAGCGCGTAGCCATATTGCGGCATCCCGCAGCATACGCACCGCGCTCGGGGGTCCGTCGCTGCGGGTTCAGCAGTAGCAGGTCAATCTTCGCTTTGCCCGTTGGCCTCGCCATGCTGCAAACTGTGAGCAAACTATTACAATTACTAACGTGCGTAAAAATATTAGGTTTTCCAGCGGGTATTTACTGCTAGGTGTATTTTACTAATCAAAATAATAAATAGTATTGTTATATCATAAGCATTATATTGTTTTAACCAATAAAACACGTAAAACTAATTTCCAGTACACGGCCATTTAATGCTGTTACTTATTATTAAACAAAAATGATTTTATTTTAATTTTGGCAATCGCTTAAATAATGCTATTTTCATTTTTTTTAACCAAACATACTGTTAAGCAATAACAATGATTTTAAACGCAACCACCTAGGTACCATTCACGCATGCAGTGCGGGGTCCGGGTGCAACTAGCGCAAAGGTCATGAAGCCTTCTTAAATAAAAATATTATATATGATGATAAAAATACTCTACTTTGAAAATGTGCGTGGAAAATAACATCGCAAAGCTCTTACAAAATACTGGTCTGTGAAGTCTACATTTATAATAAAAAATATCTCTATTTGAGAAGTGTGCAGAGCTCTTACATAATAAAGTGGTTAGTGTGCCCGATTTGCAGTACATACGACAGGTTTTGCGTAGCTAAATTCCAATAAATAATAATCACCACAGCTCGCCTTGGTGCTTACATCCAATCGATGCGTTTCGTTCTCGGCAGAAATGTTTATATCACGTCCAATCGCGAGGGAGAGAGGCGGTCTGATCGTGCGACAGATCCAGTCAGTGTCGCAGGTCGGCAGGTATTGCCCAATCAGGGCGCGAGCTAATTGTGTGACGCTTTTGGATATATTTGTAATTTATGCATAGCTAGGTCGAGTCAGAAAGATAGGCGCGGTTGATAGGATGGGACGAAGCTGTATTAGCCAGGCCAAGTGTAGCCATGCGAAAAGGCAGAAAAAAGCAGTAAGAAAGGAAACGGATGGACTTATTGACAGACGGACACGCTAGAAGGTTAAGAGGCGGGAAATGATTAATATAAGAAGCAGCAAAAGAGCAAGTAGTTGGTAAATATACTCTTTTAGGCTCCCATTTTCCCACCTATTTTGTATTTAATATACCGGACTACAGTGCGAGGTTTGGAGCCGCACATACGGTAATCTGCCTATGGCGCAGTCAGTAGTGTTTACACACCTAAATAGCGTAGCGCGTTTCAAATAATATTTAGCACGTGGTATCTACTGTGGACAGCCGCAAGCTGACCGTCCCTATCTGCATACGCGTTACACGTACACTCGCTCACTTGGAAAAAGGCAAGACCACGCTATCTGCATCGTCAACGTTCACAGCGTATATTCCATTAATGTGCGCCCACAAATTGAAACTACAGAATTGTGTAAGCACTATGTGCAACGAATACGTTGCTGCCTACAAAGATAGGAGCACGTGTGTGGGAGTGCAGACCATACCGGTAGGCACGGCAAGTCTACTATCTGTTCGCACTACTGCGCTGTCCATAACGGCCGAGATAAGAGCTCGGTTGAGTCGCGGATGGCTATAATGTGTAACGACCGCGCGTATTTATTGCTTGACTACTGCTAACAGACGCCTGGGCAGCTGTCCTGTATAAGGTTGCCTGCATCACCGTGGGTATGACCTGTGCCCAATTAGTGACGCGCTTGATCATATAGACGGATACATCATAAGCGTAGGTACAGTAAGCTAGCACGACGATGCAAAAGTACTGAAATCGCAGCAGTGACCCAATGCATGGGTGTTGGTTATCACGACCATTAACGGCATTACGGGATATATACGGACATATCCAATAGCACGACGGGCAGGTAGGTAGGCAGCGAAAGTACTTCATCTAATGTACATGAACTACTTTTCAATTCAGGTCTTAGATATCTACGATCTAATAATTTGTCTACAGATATGTGACTTCGTATGTTCCTCATACATATCCCAACCTGTAAATACCACTCGAAAGGATCTACGCCACTCTTTCAGTCAGTAACTACGCAAATAAGTCGGTAAGTAAGTCAACCGTGATCATCCTATCATGCCCGAGTTAGAACACGAACGGAACTGATGAATAAAGTCAGTCTAATTAATTGTGTCGAGTCAGCGAACATCGGTACATTTCCTTCAGAGATATCATGATATTATGAGCTCAGCGAGCCAAATCGAGGGGAGAATCGGTAATTTTGGTGAACATCGGAAATACTAGCGGTTATACACCAAACTATGCATGCAAAGACGACTAAAACTTGCTCTACTGGACCGTCGCTTTTAGCGATATGGTAACGAATACCTATCCGCTAGACGAAGTACCTGTCGCCAAATTCACCCGATGACGTGGGATCCCAATACGTTTTGGTAGACGTGTTCTCTATCTCGAAGTTTTTGTGGAATTTCTTTCCGATTTATGCTGAGGCTCAGTACACCAACGGTAATGACCCACATTCTGAATAACAGAGAGTGAGTTTGCAATGAAGCGCTCTTCAGAGTGGTACTAATTCAGGAGCGAAGCGCTCAATCGAGAATTAAGACAACATCCCCTAGGGTAAGATGGTGTTCATCTTGTAGATCACGTTAAACCCTGGAGGTAACGACGAATAGTTTCTTTTCGCAATGATTTACAGTCATGTCTACCTTTGCCATGACGATCAACAATATTCAGCCAAGCTAGATCTATAACACGCCTATCCATCTGTAACAGCCAGTTGTCAGATATACATCACATATATGTTGTCAAAACTGACTTCAAGAAATGCAAGAGATAGGTGGAGAGCCGGTTGGTGAGGCAGAACATGTGAGGACTAATGCTAGTGTGTACAGTGGTTTTTTAAAAGCAAATACGCTAGAACACGGAATTTATATTATATGTAGCTTGCTTTGAGTAAGGAATCTAAGCCAACCGCAGCGAAGCGGAGGTGCTCAACCCTCTCTACACCAGCCAACCATGCCCTAGCGTCCGCGGAGCGGGCGCCCAGAGCGCTAGTATTAGTACTATTAATATCGTCTTTACTTTGAAAAGTGTGTGGAAAATAACATCCCAGAGCTCTTACAAAATACTGGTCTGTGAAGTCTACATTAATAATAAATATCTCTATTTGAGAAGTGTGCAGAGCTCTTACATAATAAAGTCGTTACTGTGCCTGATTTCAGTACATACGACAGGTTTTGCATAGCTAAATGTCAGTAATCAAGTATCTGCGCAGCTCGCCTGGCTGTTTGCAACCAATCGATGCGTTTCGTGCAAGGCAAAAATGTTTACCTTACGTCCAATCGCGAGGGCGAGAGACGGTCTGATCGTGCGACAGATCCAGTTAGTGTCACAGGTCGGCAGGTATTGCCCAATCAGGGCGCGAGTTAATCGTGTGACGCTTTTGGATATTTTTGTAATTTTGGCATAGTTAGGTCGAGTCAGAAAGATCGGCGCGGTCGGTAAGATGGGAAGAAACTGTATTAGCCAGGCTAAGTGTAGCCATGCAAAAAGGCAGGAAAAAGCAGCAAGAGAGGAAAGCGACGGACTGATTGACAGACGGACGGACGGACGGACAGACAGGTTACTCGGTAAGGAAAAAACCGTGTTCGCGAAAGGGCTATTAATAATATGCCCATTTTCCATTTTAAAAAGGCAGGTGTTGGAGGCCAGGATTATTTACATGGAACTGTACACGATTAAGGTCAGGATTAATCCTGGACGTCAAATCATATCTTATTTCAGTAGACATATGGGGAAGATACGGGAAGATTCGTTGAGGACGAGTAAGATATCTAACGTGTGGCTGTCCTTCTTTCAGGATTAATCATGTACGTTTCAGGATTAAATCATGTTTTGAAAATATGTACAGTAATGTTAGTAGCTTTTTACAGGATTAATCCTGGGATTTCCATGAATAAAATCCTGGAAAGATCTCTTAAAGGCTGTTATCTCGTCGATCGCATTGAGTTACGTGCATGACAGGTTCAAACTACTTGTTTCTGCGTTGGCTCCACCTGTTCTTCTTCTTGGGTTTGCTGCATATCTTCATGTTGAGCAACAGCAGGGCGCTTTTCCTCAGTGTCATCTTGTTCAGCAGTGCCCGATGGATGTATGGGCAGCAGATGACCTTTCAGCATGTAGTAGAAAAGCTCGAAACGACGCTTCGTGAGAGACGCGACGCTAATATCCACGGGGTGTCCAGTAGAGACTTGCCTAATGAACATCCAGCAGACGTAAACGCCGCAGCTGAAACCATCAAACTGGATGGGATTGTTTTTAGGGATCACGTCGTACTCGGTAAGTCCACCAATCTTGAGGCTGTTAGCAACAGCGTTGGCAGCTTTAATGTACGGACGTTGGTTTAGCGGGTCGTAGTAGTAGATCCGCTTTGCATGAACTTTCACAACAACGCAACACCAATGAAAATTGGAGAAATTCAACGGGAGCAGTACCGTATCGACGCCGTCTTCACGGGCCATCTTTATAAGTCGTTCACGTGTGTTGTGGTCAACCACAGGCTCTTCGGTACGCGTTCTCTTGGATCTTGCTACTGCTGACTGAAAGCCTGCAAATCTGCACGAAGAATAATCCTCGCAGAGCCGAATGCACAAAGCCCTTATCGAGGCATCTATTAGCCATGTTGGAGGGGAAGCTCTGTAGAGCAACGCATACTGGAAATCAGATAGGTTCGGAAGGCCCTCGATTCTCTTCTTTGGGTAGGTGGACAGGATTTCGTCGGCAACTGAGGTCGCAATTGCGTGGTACTCAGCCGGTAGTGAAGGACATCCTTCTTGTACGAGCCACTTAAGCGTATCCAGTCCAAGTTTCACCAATTGCATAAGATTATGCACTCTCTTGAATGTTTCAATTTGAGCTCGCGAAAAATTGCCCACATCTTTTATCCAAATCGTCTCAATGGATCCTTGAAGTTGAATAGATCCGGTGTCTTGGCTGTTTTGAGAATCATCTATGGATATGGCATGGTTTGCTGTGTTCGACACCGGAAGGAGCTTCATACAAGCATCCAATAGCTTCTCCGGGAGAATGTAGAACGGGTCCTGGATGAGAGCCGGATTTTTCAGGATTTTGAACTTAGGCTTTTTGTTTTCGGCCTCGCCGTGTTTCATAAGTACCCCAGACAAACGCCTTTGTGTCTCCATCAACCCCGGTTGCTCACGGTCCAGAGAGTTAATTAAAGCGCTCAAAGTTACCTCTCCTGCGACCTTCCGCCCTGCTTCCGAGGCCTCATACCACTTTCGACCTTTTTTTTCGCCGGCGCTGGTCGATTTCTTCTGTTTTTGAGGTCGACCCACCTTTTTGGCCTTGGGATTGAGCCGAATCTTCACCTTCCCACTCGATTCGTATGCTTCTTCACCTTCGCTCGAACTAATGTTGAACTCTGCCTGGATGGCATCTTCTGTGAAATTACGTACAGGGATCTGTTTATCTGCATCCTCTTCGTCTCCATCACCGCACTGTTCATCGCCTTGCCATTCATCCCCACCTTCCGAATTACTCATCGGTACACTTTTCCGCTGGCGCACGTTTTCTCCACTGATCTAAAACGAACCGAAGCATTTCCTCAAACTCCACTTCGTTCTCTATATCCGCCATTTCATTAGCGATAAGGTGAGTGGCCTTCACCGCTTCGCGATATCGTTCTGAGTGCGTCCTCAGTTTTTTTTGGTCGATCCACTTTCTGCATTAGTAAACTTCTCATAACTGAACTGTTTAACCTTATTCAAATGGCGCGACGAACAGGTCCACCTAGACGTTCGTCCACAAACCATGAGAACATAATGCAAATATGCAGTATTAGTATAAGTACAAAAGATGAGTAAAACTATCAAAATCATGGAAATGTACTGTTCTTCACAAACCGCGCATACCATCTTGTGAATAGCACCGTCGATCTGACTTGCATCTTCGCTAGAAACTTTTCCAAATTCTGGCCTCGCTCGCATCTCTTTAAGGTATTTAATCACATGAAAGTGACAAATGAGAATTCGCGCCTTGGGAAAATTTGATTCTAGAACCCGAATTTCATTCATATCCTTGTTGAAATTCGGGTACAATACTCGAAGCATGCTAATTCGCGTAGGATGAGACCTTTTAAAATGGTCTATGGCCCTCTCCATGTGCCAGTCTCCATTGGCTTCGATTAAGGACTGCTGCACCACTGCCCCCTCTCCAAATTCATTCATAGCCATGAACGTAAGAAGCTGATAATTGTATCTAGAAATAATATATAGAAAAATCCTGGTTAATCATGTAAAAATCCTGGACAATACACTAATGCAGTACCGGTTGGTCTTGTGACTGCAATCAACAAGCAGAACTTCGTTGAACCGACTGTAAATACGGCGCATATGTGCTGAAACAAGAGATATCACACCGGTCTCACCAGCATCCGTTTCAGACACTGAACAGACATTTTCTGGGTCTGCAGCTGCAAATATCGCAATCTCCCGAGCAGTTGCGTCGTTATCGTCCAAACTGGAAATGCTAGAGCCGTGGTCACGAACCAAGTTGTCGACGTCTACCTGGATCACGTTCTGATCGTGTTCAAGTAGATAATCGTAGATCTTCGAACGTTTTGCGCCCACAGATAGCATTCCTTGCACTCGAGCGTCTACGAGTGGATCTGCGACGCCCCGAGATGCTGGATAAGTAGCGAAAGCAGCCGGTGACACTCTATGGTTGTGCACGAAGGTTCCGTTTTTCAGTTGGAGCTCACCACGTGATAAATTCCACTGGATTACGAACCGGAAAGGACAGTCAGTCAAGCGTATGTGCTGCCGCGGTCTGCTTCCTTCACTGCGTGATTTCCGCTTCTTCCAGCCATGAGTGCAGATATATGTTCGTTGGTAGGGGTCAAATTGCTCTGGTACCAACTGCGAATCGTCTCCTCCCTTCCTTGTCTTCTTTAGGCGCTTGTTCCTCTCTGCTCTTGACATTGTCTCCTTCACTGGTAACACTTGCATCGTTCTCTGGCAGTAATCGGCAAAGTAGGTTTGCCATGCCTCCCAGCTTGTGTGCCAATTCACCGGCGCTTCAACAGGTACAAGAGCCAATTCTGCAGTAAATCCCCCATCATCCTCTTCCTCTCCACCATCCGATTCTGAACCACGCCCTGATTTTACATCCTCCACGTCAGGATAGTCACTTTCACGGTCGTTTCCAGGGATGGCGGGACCACCACCGGTTTCCAGCGGATTGCCTTCTTCGTTACTAGCCGCTTCCGCAGCTTCAGACACTCCAGACACTCCAGCTTCTTGAGTATCACTTAGCCCAGGACCTCGAAGTCGCGGAGAGAGACCCCTGTTGCCTCCACGCGCGCCCCGGGCGCTTACATCGCTTCCGCCGACGTTACGCGTCATCTTATCGGGAAGCGGTAGAAACGCGAATGAGTAAAATCCGAAGTTATTCATTTCGGAAATAGGCGAATCGGGGATTTTATTTTACTTTCAATCATGGACTGATCCATGATTGGAATCCTGTACTAATCCATGTAAATAATCATGGCCTCCAACAGGCGCGTTTTAAAAATAGGCAGTGCCCATTTTTGATGTCCATTAGATCTGTGCCAAAATGACTCGGCAGCTATATGTCGCGCGGCAGTCGCTGCTGCGCCAGGCGAGGCCATCATCCGTCCATACTCAGTGCCTATTCTCCAGTGCCTCCTCTCTCAATGCGCTCAACTCCAATGCTTCATCTCTCCCAGGTAGCGCCAGCGTCACGCACCAAAGTTTGATTACTTCGGTGCCCAACCTCCAAGCCTTGCAGCGCGTTCGATGGCTCCTGGGGCAGCCACAGCGTCGCGTCCTATTTATCACAGGAAGTTCTGCGCCTAACCCGCCTGTGCGTGCTGCGCTAGAGCGAGACGCATCCGCCTTTGAGCTTGAGCGTCGCGGTCACGGAGTGTTTGGTGTCCGCGAGTTTTGTCAGCTGCTACTGCGCGAGAGTGGACGCGAGCGCCGAGTCTTCAGCCGCGCTCAGTTGACGGCGCTGCTTCTGTACAATGCACCGGAAGCACCGGGCGTGTCTCGTCTCGCGGGCAGATCAACGCTTCAAAGACGCAAAGGGATACGGGACTTGCTGCAGTTCTTTCGGCTGTTGGAACAAGAGGGCATCATACCGGAGCAGTACGCGGCCGTAGCCGCGGCTTCTGGGGAACAATTGCCTCAGGAGCTAGCGGAAATGTACAGGAAATATCAGGAGCTACTGATGCAGCACGACGTCACATCTTGGGACGGTCTGGTGATGGATGTGCTGGAACTGTGTGGAGTGCAGAAGAGTGGCCTTGCAGTGCAGGGAGCTACAGCTAAAGAAACGAGTAAAGCGGTGCTGAAGGACTACACGGACATGGTGGTGGACGATGTCCAGAGGATGACGCCTGCGATGGCGACTCTTGTTGGGCATTTGTGTGGCCAACCGAGTGTCCAGTCCAGTGCCAGCTTCAGTCGCGCACTGTTTGACAGAGACGAATGTTCACATACGCAGATTTTAGAGCAGCAATTACTGAAGACGGCAGTGAGTATAGGCCGGGATTGCAGTGTGACTCGTCTCTCCTTGGACGTCGAAGACGCGATTACCAACAAGCGAGCGAAGATGCAAGCTTTTGCAAAGCAGGTCTTGGCGCAGAACGTGGGCATCACTACACCATCTCCTGTCCCATTAATGTGCTGGAGTTTCGGTACGTCTGAAGCGGAAGAAAAGGGTATCGGTGCATTTCTAGCTCAAAAGTTGCAATCTGGTCAATCTATCCATGCCACTGTGTTGTGCCCCACGCACGCTGATGCAAGTCGGATCATGTTGGCATTTGAGAAACAGGGACTTCCTGTTGACCTGGCTACCGGCCAATTTGCTGCAACTTACTCCACTAGTGCACCTATCCATTTATTCGACGAACCTGGTGTGAATGCGGTGTTCTCACTGTTGTGTGCTTTGTGCTTCCCGAGTGACTCGCGTCATCTCTACAACGTTTTACGCTCAGAGTGTTTCGCTTTTCCAGCTGAATTGCTATCCTGGTTAATGGAGAAAGAGCACCGGAGTCACGTGGATCTGTTCCCAGTTCTCGAAGCCTTTATTGATAGTCAGAGCAAGTCGCTAGGGGCCTCCCTCAATTACAGAGAAGGTGAGAAGCTCGAGTTGCCAGAGCCAGTGGCTTCACAGCTTGAGCGTGGCTTAGAGATAGCCGAATCGTTTGTGAAACTCATCAAGCGGATGCGTGGTGATTGCCATCAACTCTCTGCAGTGAAAATCGTGCAGAGCTTCCTGGAGGAGACGGGTCGACTGGAAGCACTACTAAGTCCCAGCTCACCGAAACAGGAACGCGAGTCTGTAGTACTGGCAGATTTTTTACGAGAACTCGAGAGTGCACAAAATGTGGTAAAGAGTGGTCAAGTGACGTTCGTGGTGCCGTATTTGCAACAGCTGAGGGAAACCAACTTGACGTCATCTGTATCATTAGAAGACGCAACAGACATACTTAGTTCGAGCGCGTCTGGGGGGCATTCAGGCATTCGTGTACTTCCACTGACAGCTTACGCGCTCGAGTCGCTTGCAGCTTCAGTCTCTGGCGAAGAAGATAATCAGCATGTGCTGGTGTTTATGTCGATGCGTGATAGCAAGTTCCCTGGACGGATGAAGCGGCTCACGCTCCCACTCCCGTATGAGCTGCTTAGTGAACCGTACCCGGTGCAGACACGCACTGAACACCTTGAGCAGTGTGAACAAATCGCTTATCAGGCCTTAACAATGGGAGAGTACAGTGAGGTGATTATTTCTTTCGCAGAGCTTGCAGACCCCTCTACATCCAAGCGTGAGGTGTTTAGCCGAACTTTTCAACCGATCTGGCATGAAGGTGACCCACCAGCAATCACCAAAGGCAATGTTAACAACAAGGCGGGAACTGAAGCGAGCGATGCCACTTCACCCCCTCAACCCTCATCGCTTAAACACTCGTCGACATGTCAAGCCATCTTACACGGCGAAGAAGCAACCGAGGCCTCGCTCGTTTGGTTGTCGGAGGTGGCTCAACTAGTGCGCAAGCTCTTGAATCGCGTGTTTCTTCTGATTTTTCATTACGAGGAGCGTCAAGCTGCCACAGCAAAGACGAGCAGTGATGATGGTAATGCGACTTACTCCGAACAGAATCAAGACCCGATGAGTATGAAGAAGCCGCCTGCTAAACGACCGGAAACGTCTAGTGCGAGCAGTGTAAACAGTCATCGCTCACCTGTCCCAGCAGCAACAAGAGCATCGTATGAGCCTTCTCACTTGTCATATTCGCAGATCTCCGAGTACCTTCGTTGCCCACATCGATACTACCTCAGTCGAATAATGAAACTGGATGGAGACGTTTCCACCTCGATGATGTTTGGGCGGGCACTGCATGAAGGTATAGCAGCGTTTGCCAAATCTATCGCTGTTGCACAACGGAACGATGAGATTACAGAGGAGGTGAAGACGCTCGCAGCTGTAGAAGCCGAGGTAGCTTTCAGGGGTGCCTGGGCTGGTGACGGATACGGACTTTTTACTTCCAAGGAAGAGGCCTTGTTCTTGCTTGAGCGAGCTATGATGGCGCTGTGGGAATTTATTGAGACTCACTATGGTGACTTGCAGCTGAAAGAGATTGTCCACGTCGAGAAGGATTTTTCCTTTCACGTCCCCGAAGCCAATGTGGAGTTGCGCGGTGTGTGGGATCGCATTGACCGAGTCTTTAATCCTATTGGCGATGGCTCGTTCTCTTTAGTCATCAAGGAGTTCAAGTCGAATATGGGCGGCGCTGATCGCAACATGCGTAAGCTCGCAAGTGACAGTTTACAGCTTAAAATGTACATGTACGCCTTCACAAAGGTATTTGGCGAAGCACCGCACGGGGCGAAGCTGCAGCAGATCGGTGAGACTTTTAATGAACCAAGTAAATCAAGACGTAGAAGAATTAGCAGAGCAGGCAACGACGACAACGGGTTTGTGCACTTCTCCGAGGAGGCAGCACAGGAAGCTGTAGACGCCGTCGTTGAGGTCGCGTCAGGACTACGACGCGGAGATTTTGAGCCGAAGCCAAGTTTTGCCGAATGTGCTTTCTGTCCGTACGCAGGATCGGCTTGTCATTTTGCCTCCGACGATGCGTCACATAAACGTCAATTCGTGAGGAGAGTTGGCAAGACACTATAAAGATAACGAAAACGAATTTACATCAAGTGAACGTGGCGTTGGTCAACGCTTCATTACAACAACCAGACACAACAAGTTCTGTTTTCTTCTCAATAGGTACGAATGGCGATATGCTCTCGGTGCAGCCCCAAAGGTATTATAAGCTGTTCAGCTTCGGGGACCGACTGAAGCTTGCCTAGCATCATTTGCTGTCGCTTGAATCCGGCATACGTGAACAAAATTCGAGCCCCGGCTACTGTGATACCACCTTGACGGTCGTGCCTTCGGTACATCTCTGGAACAGCCACGGGTGGAGGCACATAGTCGTCTTCAGACAGAGAATCGTCGTCGGAATCCGAGTCGCTGTGGTAGTCGACCATGTAGACGTCGTCACCGTCCTCCGTGTCGTTTGAAGATCGGATCTCTTCCTTGTCGGCTGAAAGTATCGCAGGCCACAAGTAGGGCGCGTTCTCTTTGGTTTTGCTCTCTCGTCGACGAGCGAGGTAGCGTCTGAGACGATCACGCTTTCGATTGCGTGTAGGAGTCTCGGGCGTATCACACAGTGGCCCGACAACGAGGGCCTTTTGGATAACTCTGCTGGAACGACTGAACCTGCTTTGACGTCCATTGTTGGAATATGACGCTGCCGTCTCACTGGAAGGTGCACGGTGCAATCTACGAAAAAGACTCATGCTGCTTGATGTTCGCTGAAGCTACAGTAGGGACTTTGCGAGCAATAGAGACGGCACTCTCCTTCGTTAAACTCGACGTCCAGACTCCGCTTCGGAGTATATTGGTCAATGGCAAGCAATAGAGGGATGAGGTGCTGATTAAAAAGAAGCGAAACCTCTCCCAAAATTCCCCCATGCGAATGGGATAAGTGTTTTTGCAGCTGGTGCACAAGTGAGCAGTACGTCGTGCCACTAAGTCAACGCCATTTTGAATAATTGCGGATCGACGGCTCGATAAGATTTGGTAGATCATTGTTTTAAACAGGTTCGACTGTTAGTGCATAGTTTATAAACCAAGTACAGGAACTAATGTGCACGTCCATCAGTGCACCTACCTCCTAATACAGAACCCCCCTCATGAATTTATACGGTTGCCCGTTCTAGATATTTTGTGTAACGGGGTACGTAGCCCCAAGTGTACCCCCAGTTACATGAAGTATGACACGTCACACTTCGGGATATCTGGTACATGGTACCATGGACCAACCATTGGCTGATGACATTGCTTTTCTATAGGTGACTTAAAGTTTGTATATTTAGCTCAAGTTTAGCCTACCTATAAATTTATTCAGTTTACAACTTACCTTAAATTGGTCACTTCGCTCCCTAAGGCAAAAAGGGACCTGTGAACTGCCGTTCACTGAGAGTTTGTATACTCTCGGAAGCCAACGCGAGGTGCTGTGTGACCCCGTCACACTTCGTAGCACTTGTAGACAATCCACACCAATGCGGGTAGACTACCTGAACCTCTCTGAAGTTCGTTGCCATGGATAGGAACGACTTCTCCCATCTGAACGACTCACAGTTCGAGTCGGTTCGGAAGATGGCAGGCATCTTCGGGATGGAGGCCCTGCGGAGCCTGGTGGTGTCAACACCGGCTGAGCAGCTCGAGCGCGTCAATGCGTTTGACGCTTACGAGCAGGGGCTCATCGCGCATGTGCGGGAGAACCTGCAGGCTCTGGCGGCGGAAGCAAATCCGCCACACCCGAAGCCAATACGGCTGAAGGTGAAGCCGTATGAAGGGAAGGAAGGTGAGAGCCTTCACTTCTGGGTCCGAGAGGTAGAGCTCACGATGGACGCGGCTCTGATCTCGACCGAGCAACTTCGTGTTGTTTTTGCACTCTCCAACCTTAGCGGTCGTGCTAAGAGTTGGGTGTACACTCGGGAAGCAACATCCCCTGGATGTTTCACATCCTGGGCTCAGCTGTGTGAACAGCTCCGAGCCGCGTTCGTCCCGGCGAACTACGAGTACCGCCAGCGCTTGCACTTCCTCTCGTGCAAACAAGGGAGACGGAGCTGCACGAGTACGTCCAAGTGATACGGGAGCTCACGGCGTCTCTAGTGGAAAACCCACTCAGCGAACACATCAAGATGACTGTGTTCATGGACGGCCTTCGAGTGGGCCCAGCGCGCACTCAGCTGTTCCGGGTGCAGTCAAGCACCCTTGAAGAGGTGATTCAAGTGGCTCTTCAGGAAGTAGACAGCCATCGCCAGGCGCGCACGCCGGCCTCATCATGGTCTTTGTCGAACCCCGGTCGAGCCAGCCCCAACGGACCGGTTCCCATGGAACTCGGGTCCGCCGAGCAGCGCGACATCCGCTGCTTCGGCTGCGGGAAGATGGGCCACTCCAAGCGCGACTGCCCCGCGGAAAGACTCCGCAGACGGACTTTCCCCAAGCCTGTCCTCAAGGGTCGCTGGCAGAAGCCAGGATCGCGGGGACAGGGGAACGCCGAAAACCAGTAGGGGCGGGGCGCCCTACTGGGGAAGAACTAAGTCTTCGTGAAGGGTGCGCGGGTGGCGCGTACCACGGGGACTTAGCCCCTGAGAGTCTTCGCCCTCTCGAATCGGCGAAGAGCAGCATCGGGTTGATCGTAGTACACGGATGTGTACGGGGATACGATCACCCCTTTGGAATCTTGATCGATTCTGGGGCGTCAAAGAATTTCGCACGCAGCCAGACGGTTGCTCGTAATAGCAACACGTTGTCCGATGCTTTGAGAGAAAGCAAGGGCAACGGGACGGTGCCAGTGCGACTGGCCGACGGGAAGGTCGTCACTGTCCCCAACGTCCAAGTGGATCGGACCGTCAAGTTTGAAGACTTTGACAGCCTCGAACAGCTCACTGTTCTCGACATGGATCCCTACGATATGATCCTGGGCATGCCCTGGCTTGAGGAGCACGAGCCCTGGATCGACTGGTGAGGCAAGGCAATCGGGGCCAGCCGTCCTGCGAAGTCCGACGGAGCATTGGTGAGTCATGTTCCTGTGGTGTAGCGGGATCAGCAAAATCTGCGAGATTGCTGGATCCAACTTACCAACAACGCCCAGACACTGACTACCGGGGGCCCCCCCGATGATCCGTGATCTGCTGAACTTTCCTCACCTTGTGTACCCGTCGGTAGGGCGGGGCCTTGCTCTCTCGGTAACTTCCGAAGAGTTCAAGTGGTGAAGATTGAGTGCCTTGACGAGACGTGGGGATGGGGTGGAGCAGTAGCGGTAAGAACTTCACTCTGCGTCCGTAGATGTTTCTGGATCCTAGGCGAATATTCGAGCTTGGTGGATCCAGGGCTTAGATCTGGAATCTGGCCGTAGGGTTGCCTTGCGGGTGTGTTCCCTAGTCTTTGTTTTCCTTTTCGTCGTACTTGCCGCCTCCTATGACGGTATCTTGAGAGTTGAGAGACTCTAGGGTGTAACCGGCCAAGTAGTAAATCCGGTTAAGCTTGCGGATATGCACGTGTAAAGGAAAGCTCAGTAAGTTGTAGGATCTGGCCAATGTATTATCCAGATATCACTACCAACACTAGATTCTGTGTTGATCTTCTTTCTCGTCGTTTCGAGTAGCGGGCTTGGGTTTAGGTACGATGTTGGCTTGACCGGTGAATCTGCAAATGCACGGTACCCGCCGTTTCCAACTTCACGGCGTGTTCCCCTATCTTTTCACTAACTCGGAACGGTCCGTGCCAGAGATGGGCCAGTTTACGGGCGTATTCTTCTTGCACTCATCTAGGTACAGCCACACCTGCGATCCAACTTGGATTTGATGTGAACGGGCTTCTTCGTTGTGTCGATCCGCTCGATCCTGTATCGCACTTCGTAACCGTCCGTTCACTTGGGATCTGGCTTGCCGGTAGTATTTCTGGACCTGGTATTGCCATCGTCTTGGGTCTCGGTTTCTCCTCTTGGTGCTACCTACCGGAACGACCGCTTCTAGAGTGGATCTCGGATCCCAACCATGTACCAAGTAAAATGTGGTATCGCCCCGGATCTGTCCTGTGTGGTATTAATCGCGAAGGTGAGTCGCTCTGCATACTCGTCCCAATCCCGCTGATCCAAATCCTGGACATACCCGTCTTGAGCGCCCTGGTGATCGTCTGTACCATGCGTTCGGCAGATTCATTGGCTTGAGAGCGATATGCCATAGTTGCCCGCTGCCTCTGCCCCAGGATCCGGTTGAAGGCTCGAAGGAAATCAGACATAAAGCCTGGCTCCCGATCATGTCAAATCATCTCACTAGCCCCAAATCTACGAAAGACACACTCCTCGTACGATTCGGCGATGGTCTGTGCAGTTCTGGAGTGCTAGCCTTGGCTATCACGTATCCGGTAAACAGATCCACCCAGATCAACAACTCGGTGTTAACTGGTAAGTCGCTTGGACGTTCCCTGGAGACCCCCTTCGATTGTGGGCCTGCCGTTGCCTGTCTCACAATCCACGCATTCACCGACATATCGTTGTACACTCTTGAATAGTCCCCTCCAGTGGATATATTCTCGGATCCGTTGGTAGACCCGACCGATTCCCTGATGTCCTCCTTCTAAGCTAGCGTGATAGTGGTGTAGGACGTCCTGTTGCAAGGTTTCCGGCATCACCAATCTCATCAATCCGTCTCGATCCGCGCTGACTCGTTTCGTAGGAGGGCAATAGAAGAGGAAATCGTTCAGATCCACTGCATAATCCGTAGCGATAATACTGTAGGATTTGGCGTCTTCCCGACTCAGGTCTTGTACATCCCCCATCAGGTACTTCTTTAGTCCCAAGATCCATGCTTCTTCGTTTTGTGCTTTGAGAATCCGCTTAATACGAACTCCCTTTACATACGCTTCATCGAGGCTCTGGGGGGGGGGGGGTAGATCTAATCCTTTTTTTTGGATCTGGTGACAGTTATAACCTGGACCGTCCGCTTCACGGATCCAACCATCACCACTTCGTCTAGTCGATTTAATGTGACGAGATCCTGATGCTCGACCTCTCTCTCCACCTCAACCCCACATTGATTCCGTAAAGCGGCACTTGCCAAGCTGTCCGCACTTGCATTCCAATCTAGCTTGACATGTACCAGCTCGTGATTCATCCAACCACGCAGGTGAGTCATCACCTTCTGCCGTAACAGCGTTAATGCCGGGGCTTTGCCGTCAATTTCACCACGCACCTGTCTGATCACCAAATTCGAATCTCCACATATCACCAGCCTTTTCGGATCCTCTTCCTTTAGTAGATCCAACCCCAGCAGGAGTCCGTTGTACTCCGCTTCGTTGACGGTGAGGCCTTCCGCGTAAGTGGATCTGGCCCTTACCACTTCCCATCCGGGCAGTTTCCACAGAATTGCGCTGTAAGCTCCTCCTCAGCGTCGCACGCGAGCAGATCCATCGAATCTCAGGACGTATAGAACCTCATCCGCTTGTACCGTCGGGATCTGGATCTGGATCCGGCGTTTGGGCTCTTTCTTGGGAGCGGTGCTAGTCAGTGCTTCGTCCATCTTGGCTCGGGGCGTGATGCTCTCGGCCAAAACTACCTAGGATCTCGTCTTCTCCTTTCGAACATTTAACGATCTCCAGTGTCCATGGTGAAAGTAGGGCTGCCCATGGTCCCAGCCGTCCTAGCAGACCGGCCGACTTAAACAACCAGGCGAGCGTGGAATGTCGAGTCAAGATCCGGATGGATCTCCTCACCAGCGGGTTATAATTGAGATCCAACGCCCGTAGGAGTGCGAGTATTTCCTTCTCCACTGCTCCGTAATTCAACTCGCTCGGCTTTAGCGTTCGGCTGACGAAGGTGACTGGCAGATCCCTTCATGTTCTTGTACCAAAGCTGGCGAGACCGCCAATCACTAGCATAGACTATCACTGTAGGCTGACGTTCTGGATCAAAATGGCGGAGGATGGGCGTCGTCGCGATCCTGTTCCTTAGTTCCACGAACGCGTGGTGAGCTCGGATCCACCGAGGCTCCACCTTGTCCGAGATCCCCTCCGTCAACTCCGTCCAGATTGGATCCTCTCCCAATTGGTCCCGGGGTGGATCCAGCTCCCGGTTCAGGTCGCCTCTCAACGTCGTGATATGTGGATCCCCATGTGGATCTGGAATTTCCAGGGTCAGAGCTTGTTGGATCTTGGTCCGGACAGCCGAAGTAGCCATCGCAGCAACATCCACCTCCCTTAATTCGTAGAGGACCGCAGCGAAAAGTGCGTTATCCTCAATGAACCGACTGTAGTAATTCAAACTGCCCAAGAAGGGTTGCATCGCCGTAGCGAAGGCGGGAAGACAAGTCTGCCAACGAAGACAGGTCTTTAGGATTCGCCTCCAATCCCTCCTTGAAGACTTGATGACCTAAATCATCCACCTTGCACATTCCCCAATAGGTCTTCACCACGCTGATAGAGAGATCCCACTTAGTACACGCCTCCAGTAGGGATGTCACTCTCTCGCACAGTTGATCCCACGATTCCGCCGGGATTAAAATGTCGTCGATGTAGGATCTGCGCCCTAACATAGATGGGATTCCCAGACCGCCCCCCTGCTTCGAATGGACCCACTTCCGCATCACCTTCCCCGGATCCATTCATTTCGGGTTCCGGTATTCGGGTGAATCCATATAGGGCGTTATCGATCAGGCGTTGGTAGATCTGGGGCGGATTCTTCAATCCAAACGGCATCCGGTTCCACTCGAAAAGTCCAAACGGTGTGATGAATGCGGATATTGCGCGAGCTCGATCCGTCATAGTCACCACCCAAAATCCACTTGCCATATCTAGAGAACAGTACCAGAGTACTTTGCCCAAATCTTCCAATAGCTCATTGATTAGAGGCATCGGATACACCATTAGTCTGGTCAGACCGTTAACCATCCTGTAATCAATACACAGACGTATATCCACTCCGTTCTTCTTAATGATGATCACCACAGGAGGCGCCCACGGGGAGGTTGAGAAACTGATGATTTTGGCTTGCTTTAACCCCTTTACAACGCTATTCTGTATTCTACAGAATAATAATTATGACAGGACATAATTTCCAGCAAGCTTGTAATCGTCGTATTTCCTCGCATACTTGTGTTTGTAAAGGGTAGCGGTGGGTAGTTCGATCTTGAAGGATCTCCGAAGGGAAGATAGCCGGGGATAGTTCGAGTTAGACAGAAAAGACAGTATAATATGACTGGAGGTTTTGAAAATTCAGTTTCTTGCTATTTTCGGCAGTTGTCGGTAGCCACAGATTTCAGATTTATTCAAGAATGAACGCTCCCAACGAGAAACCGTTCAAGCAGTTATGGCGCGAGCTATCCAAGGCAGGATTGAAAGCGAGGAAACCTAAGGGACTGAGTGCGGACTTCACGTACGTGATGCCCAGTGTGACTGGCCGCTTGGATGCAGAGAAGCGAGGAGTCGAATACTTCGTTGGTACGCTCTGCAGACATCTCGGTATATATACTCACAGTACTGAAAGGTATGTGCAGGCGAACAAGAACTCATGACATTTGGACGTCGTTAGGGGTTGCTGGAGCTCTCACCTTTACGATCACTCCCAGCAAGGATCCCCATGGGAAAGAATGCGGCGTTTGAGCTGGCCCGCAGTCGTCGTGCGCCGGTTGAAGAAGTGATGCCAGCGGAAGGACAAGCGGCACCAATTTGGAGGTGACGCCTACTCCTCCAACTCCTCCTTCGAGTTTCCCTCCGCGTACTTCAGCTTCTCCACCGTCGACTCAAGCAGGTCAAGCAATTCAGCAAGATACAGAACAAGAAGGTGGGAGCACCACTACTAGTATGGAGGATCCGGAATACGATGCACGCTCGGGTCATGAGCGTGCCGACGAGTCGAAGAGTGAAAGCGACAATTTCAACGGGATTGATAAGTTTGATGGAGAGAACTTCATGGATGCGCTACGTGGGGAGAAGCTGTTCGGGTCAGTTGTGGTAGATGATGTGAATCTGTGCGGTGAAGCTGAAGATGACAACGACAGTATTGGTGGTGTCTTCGATGATGAGCTGGATGTGCCCATGTCGCCACGAGAGGACTATGAAAGCGAAGTAGAGTCTGACAGCGACTGTGAGGAGGCCAGCGAGCTATTTGTGCAAGTCGACGAAGACATGCGGCGCTTGGGAACTTCTGGGTGGAACATTTATGACGAGCTACATTCTGGTAAGTCGGTCGTCTACAGAATAACTCTTTTGATTCCTTTCTAACTCTGTATTATATTGAAAACAGGTGATTTAACGCTTGAAGCCGCGCAGTTGTACGACGGAAACTGGGGGCCAACTAGATCTGCAGCAGCATTTGCAGAGTCCTCATTATGAATGTTTTTCTACTTTCTTCCCAAGAAGCTCTGGTTTGGGATTCAGAAGGAGACGAATTTGTATCGCGAGGCTTGCATCCCACAAGTACGGAACTAAGGTTTACATGACGTGTTGCGCGGAGACTGGCTACTGTTCTCGATACGTTGATACAGAATTGCTAGTAGTATCAGTAGTTTCGGGGTGTTTCTCAGTATCATACAGATTGCCAATTCCTCTTTCTACAGAATACGGGTGAAGTCACTTACAATATGCGGTATCTTCTTCTGTATGCTACAGAATTGAGGTTTATCTCGGCGCGGCTAACAATCCAGCGGCAGCAAAGGGAACGGCACAGAAGGCTGTTATACGAAACGTGAACAAAGCCCTCGAAGGGCAACCCGCAAAGCGATTTGTTGTCGCTGACAACTTCTACAGTTCGTGTGCACTGGTACTGGATTTACTTCGGAGGGGTTACTACTACGTGGGAACGCACCGCAACGACAGATTGGGATGGCCAGTCAACTTTGCGTTCACACAGAAAACGCGGCTCAAGCGTATGCCCCGAGGGACGTATCGCGTCGCCCAAGCCAAAGACTTCTTCCCTGAGCTCATTGCTGTGTCCTGGATGGACTCGAACCTGTGTCTATGATTGCGACTGGATGTGCAACGACGATGACTAGTGTGAGACGCCGAGTAAAGGGTGAGAGTGTTCGTGCAGACGTACCATGTCCCCAGCTGGTTGCCGATTATCATACTGGTATGGGGGGTGTCGACCAGCACGACCAGCTGCGACTGCAGCGATATTCGATACAGCGATGTGTGGCTTTCAAAAAATATTATCGCCAGTTATTCTTGGGGTTTGTTGACATGGCGATTGTCAATGGGTTCATCCTGCACAAACTCATCTTGAGGAAAAAGGGAGAACGCATACCGACGCACGCAAAATACATGCGAAGACTGCAAACGGAGCTCTTAGCAACAACAGAAGCCACATTGCGTGCAAACACCAACGCAGAGGACTTGATTACGGAGCCAATCGAACGCAGCCACACGTCCTGCAGAATACGAACGACATGTATGATGGAAATGGGAAGAACAAACGTCGTCAGCACCTTTGCAAGGTATGCTCGGCAATGACGACGCCCCAAACGAAAAGCTTTGACAGCAGCTACTTCTGCCCCCAGTGCACTCAATCACACGACGGCTACGTACCTCTATGTAATCGTTTGGAGGGGAAATACCTTTCAGAAGACATTGCGATTTTTTTTATTCTACAGCAGGCAATCAAAACCTCAGATAATAGCGTATGGTGGATACATTGTGAAGTTTTTATCCGTAGAAACGATGTCTTTGCACTTTCTCGCAGTGTCCACCTCACATGATTCGCGAGACAGCTACTACCAGATAAATTGTTGCATTCTTCTGTCAATAGTTTAATCAAGATAAACCTTTATTTTGTATAATACAAAATAAAACCCCGCTTTAAAAGGGTTAATCAGATCCGAGAGCTTGTCTCGGAACTGAGGTGCCACCTTCCGCACCCTTTGAGCGTTCGGCTTCGCGTCACCGACATCGATGTCACATTTGACCCCGCGTGCGGCTGGTGGTAATGCATTTCCTTTGCCAATTAGCAGATGTCGGCTTTCCCAGACTTTCTGACGTAGCCGATCCACTTCCGCGGGTTCGTTCGCCCCTGGATCCACTTGGATATCATCAATCGTGACTTCCTCTGTGGTCAGTGATATCTCCGGGATTATCGCCATACCTTCTCCAAGATCTTCGGCGTGTAGACCCCCGCCTTCATGGTAGCACACATGTTCGTCTTCAGTCTTTGTCGGTTCCATCACTGGATCCGGGCACCGCGATTCCCCCTCCTTAGTCATTCCTTTTGTTTACATGGGATCGAGTATTCTCGTACCGGGGAAAATACCTTTTGGATCGACTTGATCCTATGGTGAGTTTACACACGACGGCTTCCGTTTAGCCAGTGTTGACACTCTCGACAGGGATCCAGGCATTCTGTCCAACGGGAAGCTCGAATCCAGCTGTGAGTCAGCCAGATCCAGCGGGTCGGTTTCAATTGCTTGCGATCCTCCATCCACCGACCCCTGATTATCGAGGGACCGGTTTTGGGCACCTCCAGCTGTCTTGGATCCGACCTCTACCACTTGGATCCCAGTCCGACGATCCCTTCGTAGGATCTTCCGCGGAGTTGGATATGAAGGCCGATCCACCAAGGGGCCAGTTGGCTCCGCCGGGAGCTCCCCCTCCCCGAGAGATTTGATCTCGGTAGTCGCCTCGTACGCCAGATTCTGCCATTCTCTGTACGGACGAGATCCCACTGACACATATCCAGGTCGCCTAGGGATACCGTCCTTCGCCAACCATCGCCCGATCTCCTCATAATGGTCCAGTAATAGTCTCTTGTCGCTGACGTTCGTGACCTGGAGGTATTGTGATCGACCTGGTCCTTGGATTACTGTAGGCACCCATTTCTCGCCCCGAGTGACCCACAGTTTCTCATGTTCCACCCACTTCAACCGATCTGGCAGTTCCCAGGTTTCTCCGGGCTCGATCCAGGTCGTCTTATCCGCCCTTATGATCCTCATCTTCGCCCCGTACAACGGTCGCCGTCCGCTGAGGTGGATCCGCATCTCGTCGGGGAAACAAAGTGTCCCATCCGCCAGATCCAACCTCACTCCGGCTGGTACCATGAAATCCATCCCGAGGATGGCGTCTTGCCCAGCGAGATCTCCAACCCAAAATCAAACCAGTACACCAAACAACCTGCCAGCGTGATCTTGATCCGCGTTCTCCCATTCGTACGGTACACGCCTTCACCAATCCCAACACAATCTTGGATCCGGCTCCCATCCACTTGGCACCCAACCTTACGAGCAAAGGCGGTGTCTAGTATAGCTCCTCGGCACCACTATCTAGGAGTAGGATTGCTTTTTCATTGTTGATCTTGCCCCCTACCTTGGCTTGCCTGAACCACTTTCCTGGGGCATGGTACTTCCAGTATCCACGGGACTCCCCTGTTAGCAGATCCATGGATCCAACATCCTCAGATCCACGGGATCCAGTGACATGACAGACCTTAGGTGGATCTGCAGTGACCTCACCCTTGGTAGGTTCAAACCATCGACCATGTTGGCGTTTCTCCCAATAACCACGCGCCTCTCCCCTTTGTAGATCCAGGGTTGAGGAGACTTCGGATCTGGTAAACTCATCCACTTGGCGCAAACTAGAAATCTTGGCAACTGACACTTCATGTAGATCACGTGTATAATCGACTGGATCTAGGGTCCTGCTACCTGGATCTAGCGATGTCTTGTTCACTAATGCATAAATGCAATACCTAGAACGCTCGGCTCGTACCGGATTCAAACCCGGCGAGCGTCCTAGTTTAACATCTTCTCGGCCACTTCTGGCAACATCCCTCTGTGCTTGGCTGACTCAAACCATTGGCGAATCTGGTTGTAGAACTCTTCCATCGGGCACTTGCCAGCGTCGTGGATCTCACCACAACGGCAACACACGTAGAAACAATGATCCCCGGGATGACCTTTCTTGCCACACTTCTCACAAACCAGATGTTTCCAACATCCAGCTTCTGTGTGCTTTCGGGATCCACCTGCAAGCACCTGATTTGTCCTGTCCCGTCAATGAGATATCGAGATCTGTATATCCCACGATCCCCGGGTAAGGCGTCACCAGTGCGGGCGTTGTCTCCGGTCTTCGCCGTACGATCGTTGGAAGCGGCGAGACAGACTCTGCGGTAATCCTCTGGACCGGAGTCCGAGCCATCGGATCCCGATTCAGTTCCTGAGTCGGGCGCCATGACTTGGTGAACGCGTCGAGCTGGGGCCGTGGGTGTCGGAGCCTTTTGGCGATACTTGCCTGATCCGACCGCCGCCTTCTTCTGGCGGTGTTTCGCGCGATCCACAGCCCGCAGCACTTCTTCAAGCTCATCTGCGTCTGGAAGCCGTTACAGGGTCAGCCTGTCGGCCAGATCCACATCTCCCAGCGTCTCGATGAAATGATCCACATGTTCCCGTAGTACCTTGGATCCCCCATCCTTGATCTTCAACTTGGCCCGTAGACCGGCCACATTTAGTCGATGTAGGTATTCTAGCGGGGATTCATCCGATCTGCGGCGAGCATGGTAGTATTGTCGTGCCACCGACACTCCCAATCCACAGTACTGGGTCTGGAAACTGCGCAGCAAATCCGGCCACTTGTTCCTGGTGGATCTGTCCAGCTGCCGATACCAGTTTCTGGCTGACCCCGCTAGCAGATCCGCAAATGTCAGATACTTTTCAGCATCCGACGCTTGATCTCACATGAGGGCCGACTTGTCTTTGCTGATCCATGTTCGCGCTCGGTTTTCGTCTTGATCCTTGCCCGTGAACTCCTTCAGATCCGATGTGGCTGAGATCCGTACCCTCTGGATCATACACGATCCATCCGTCCCGGCTGCAGCTGTTGCTACCGCCGCTGGTGAGGGGGATGGGACGTCCAGATCATCTGGGCAAACTCATCATGGGAGTTGTGTCTCTCCACTGACTTCATTTCCACGTCTCGTGCTCCGTGGTCATGGAACATTTGCGTTTGTGGCTCGGGCGCTCTCATGCCTTGTTGGGCCAGGAAACGACTCATTGCAGCTTCGAAGTGCCGTTGTAATGTGCCTGAGGAGGTGTCGGAGGACCCTGTAGCCGTCTGGTCTACTGGCGAGGCGTGATCCGTGAGACGATTAGCTTGAACCCGATCCGATGATAATCCGACTGGCTTCTTGCTGGATCTGGCTCGATCCTGTCGCCGGGTCCTTGCCCGCGCTTCCAGCATGGACGCCCCAGAGGGGCCCAAGGTCATGCGTCGCGGCTCGGAAGACGTATCTGACCCATCCTCAGCCGCGGATTCGTAGTTAGAGGATGCAGCTTGGCTGATCCTCGGCGACGACACTGGATCCATAGTGTGCGACCTTTCTCCGGTATTGGACTTGACTCTGACGAAGAGGTCCCGCGTCGCTGATACTATGAGATCCAATTCTAGCTAGAAGATATCCTCTGCATCGAACGCACCAGCGACGATGCCTGAATCCGTAAGCAGACGTAATTGATCCTTGACCGCCCACTAATTTGTTCGCCGTTTTCTTTGGTGCTCTCACCGGTTCCCTTGGATCTTCGATCTGTCGTGGATTCAGGATCCGCATGACAGGATCTTGATGCAAAAAATCGCGTAGAGCTTGGTGGCGATAAACAAACTCGAGATCCTTGTCGGACCAGCTTGGTCTTCTTCCGACTCTGGAGCTTGCATTTTCTTCCGCGTAGTCTTACTCGTGTTGGTCTTCTTTCTCGTCTTTTCGACTAGCGGGCTTGGGTTTAGGTACGGTGTTGACTTGACCTGTGAGTCTGCAAATGCATACCGTTTCGCCTTCACTTTCCCTTGTTTTGTTAGCGGATCTTGACTTGCGTCAAGATCCGCAGGGGTCCCCGAGGGGACCTGGGGAGGATAGAGAGGTTTCTCTTCTAGATCCGGATCCACCTCTCTTCCGTCGACAGAGTTCCTCCAAAAACTCCATCGATCCGCGGATCTTGTTTCATTCAGCAGCGTCTTCGTCGATCCGACCTCCGACGACGCCTCTTCCCCTGGCTCAATCTTCACTTGAGCATCTTCTTGGGACTCACGGTGAAATCCCGAGTCACCAAAAGATCCGGGCACGCGCACCATTGTGGTGTAGCGGGATCAGCAAAATCTGCGAGATTGCCAGATCCAACTTACCAACTGCGCCCAGACACCGACTAACGGAGGGGGTCCCCCGATGATCCGTGTTCTGCTGAACTTTCCTCACCTTGTGTACCCGTCGGTAGGGCGGGATCTTGCTCTCTCGGTAACTTCCGAAGCGTTCAAGTGGTGAAGCTTGAGTGTCTTGGCGAGACATGGGGATGGGGTGGAGCAGCAGTGGAAAATCTTCACTCTGCGTCCGTGGATAGTTCCGAATCCTAAGCGAATATTCGAGCTTATGGATCCGGGGCCTAGATCGTGGATCTGGCCGTAGGGTTGCCTTGCGGGTGTGTTCCTTTGCCTTTGCGTCGTACTTGCCGCCTCCTGTAACGGGATCTTGAGAGTTGAGACCTTCTAGGGTGTAACCGACCAAGTAGTAAATTCGGTTAACCGGTCGGATCTGCACAAGTAAAGGAAAAGCTCACTAGGTTGTAGGATCTGGCCAATGTATTATCCAGTTATCACTACCAACACTAGATTCGCAATTCCCAACCTTCTCCGAGCTCGTACGGCCAAATGTAGTTCCGGTTCTTGAGGGCAGGAAGGCACTTGCGTGATACTGTGCAAATTGAGTTCTGTATTGATACTTAAGCCTATACCTGCCTGGATTTCTACCTTCTATGTCTTTTACTTGTTAAATCCCTCACCAGGCTCGGCTGCATGTCCTTTCTTTCCTTGGTCCATCACCCCAGCTGTATTAGCATCCGATCCACCGGATTCATGGCGTAATCAAAATGAGGTCACCATATTATGGGTACACTATTCTGGATCCAGGTCACTTTGATCCACTTCACTTCAAGTGTACACTCATCATGGATCTGGAATCTCCAATCTTCCAACATCGTCTTACGACTGTCTGCGATTTCCATCACTCCACGAAACTTCGAGATCCGTCGCATCCACCATCCCCATATCCTGGATCCAGGTCACTCGGTGTGGGATCCTCAATTTCTTGGATCTGAACTTGGCAAAGTGGGATCTGAGACTTATAGCGGTGGATCTCGCCTTGTCATTTGTCGCTGATATCCGATCCACCTCCAGATGACATCTACCGTCTTTTCTCCATAGGATCCTCACCCGATCCACCCGCACATGGTATATCCCATAACCCCTAGGTATAATCGGGTGAGGTGGATCCGAGTCTCCACTTGGTGGATCCTGCCTTCCCGTACGTTATCCATGCCATGTCCATCGTCGACCCATTTATGATGCCGCTTTACCTTGGCCCAATTCACTTCGAGCAGCGCGGATCCATGCCGGGCAATCCAAATCCCCCCTAATCACCGGGTGTTATCACTAATCTGGGATAGTGACTCCTTGTCAGATCCAGTCTCTTATTTCTGAGAAAGCTCTTTACCACATTCCACCTCTGTCAGGTCCCGGGGCGCCCGCAAGGGTTGCCAGGGTACCGAAGCATCCATCAGATGCTTGGGAGTCGTCGACGTATATGACGACTCCGAGGTCGATCGTGGCGGCGCCCAGAGGAGGCGCTGGCCAAGTGGCTAACTTAGGTCCACAAGCGGGTTACATAGTTCCGCAGACAGCTGCAGCTGTCACGAACGCTGGTAATAGCGTGCTCAAGGTGGGTAACAGAGCTCCACACACGGTCGCCCAGACCTTAACTGAAGAGGAAGACGTCAGATACGCTTCCTGTGTGGGTAACATAGTGTCACACGCGGTCGCCCAGACCTTAACTGAAGAGGAAGGCGTCGGTCACGCTTCCTGTGTGGGTAACATAGTGCCACAGGCGGTCGCCCAGACCTTAACTGAAGAGGAAGGCGTCGGCCACGCTTCCTGTGTGGATAACACAGTACCACACGAGCCCACGAGTGCCTCGGACGTCGGCGCTCCGACATCCCCAGACATGGGTAACAAAGCTCCACTTCACGGTCACCGTCGACGACGACGCCGCCGCCGCCGAAAGTCGGATCTGAACTTCGTTCAGATCGACGTCGCTTCAAGCGACTCGGAGTCCAGGGCCCGGGCTCCTCCGACAAGGCCGGTGGAAGAGTGTTATCAAATCTTCGATGGCGAGACCAGCTTACCCGTCAAGGCATCTGGTGTCCACTTGAAACCGTTGCCAGAGCTTGCAGAGATACTGAACCTCGAGGAAATGACGGTCGAGTCGTTTTTGGCCAACCTCAAGACTGGGAAGGTTGCCGAGATGGTGCTCATGAGACCTGAGACCACTCGGGAGGAGGTGAACTCCTCCTCTGTCTTGGACGTCCTGGAAGACTTGAACAAGCAGCGTCAGACGCGCTTGGGTTCTGAGATTCTCAAGAACCCCAAGGATCCGGTGTATCCTTTGGTGACGGAGTACGCGGACGTGGTGAACAAACGCCCACCGACCCAACTCCCACCGGATCGAGGCGTACGGCACGAGATTGATCTCGTGCCCGGCACAAAGTATTGTGTCACGAGACAATGGCCTCTCCCGCGCGAACAGTGCGAGGTCATTGATGCCTTCTTCGCCGCGAAAGCGAAGGCAGGCATGGTGCGGGAGTCGAAATCCCCGCACTCGACGCCGACTTTCTGCGTTCGTAAGCCGAACGGAAAGTGGCGTCTGGCTCACGCTTATAACAAGCTGAACGTTACAACGGGGCCGGCCCAAACACCAATCCCACGAAAGGATGTGTTGTTGAGCAACATGGCCGGGGGCGTACTGTACAGTGCGCTGGATTTGGTAGACGGATACTACCAAATCCTGATGCGAGAGAGCGACATCCCGCTCACCGCGGTGAGCACTCCAAGCGGTATGCTTTGGGAGTGGCTCGTCATGCCGCAGGGCTTGTCTAACGCCCCGGCGACGTTCAATCGCCTGGTGACGCAATTGTTCCGCCCTTTGCGTACCTTCGTACAGACGTACTTCGACGACATTTTCGTCCATAGCCGTGCCGAGGGAGGCAAGACGGCCATGGAGGTGCATCTAGGACACCTCCGTCGAGTGTTGGACGTGATGCGAGCGAACAAGCTCTACGCCAACATCGACAAGTGCGTTTTCGCGTCACCAGAGATCAAAGTTCTCGGTTGCTTCGTAAGCAACGTGGGCGTTCGGGCTGACCCAGACAAGGTCAAGCCCATAGCAGCATGGCCGACGCCCCGATCCCAGAAGGTTTTTCGAAAGTGGTTGGGCTTGGCCAACTACCTTCACAAGTACAGCGCTGGGTACGCGGGCTTCGCTAAGCCCTTGTCGAGCCTCCTTCAGAAGGACGTCGACTGGCGCTGGGAGCAAGAGCACCAGGATGCTTTTGACAGCATCAAGGCCAGTCTCCAAGAGGCCCCTGTCCTGGCCCTGCCGGACGAGACGAAGCCGTTTAGCGTCGCCTGCGATGTCTCCGATTACGCCATGGGGTGTGCATTGCTGCAGGCCGACACGGCTGGACATGAACGAGTCATCTCGTTCCAGTCCAGGCAGCTCAAAGTCGCCGAGCGGAACTTCCCTGTCCACGACAAGGAGCTCCTGGCAACGAAATATGCCCTTGTGAAGTTTCGTGTTCACCTTCTGGGCTCCCGGCCCTTCGTGATCTACACAGACCACGCGTCCTTGAGGACGGCGACTAACTCACCGAACCTCTCCCAAAGGATGGTGATGTGGCTGTCCTTCTTCGCGGAGTACAGCTTCCGCTTCGAATACAAGCCGGGCAAGCTCAACGTGCTTGCGGACACCCTCTCTCGGCGTCCTGACTACGAGCTGGCCCACATTACACGGGTGACCACGTATCTATATTATCGGATACGCATGGCGTATCAGGACGATGAGGCTGTCGCGCCTATCGTCAAGTTCCTCACTGCAGGAACGAGCACGAAGTCCGACTGGCTCTCGTCGCGACAGCGCTCACGGCTCCACCGATATGAGTTGAAGGATGGCCTCCTCTATTACCGGGTGGAGCCCAATGAACCTCCACGGGTGGTCGTACCCAACGACGAGGATCAGAAGTTCGATATCCTCGCGAGGGCGCACGATGCGCCCTCCAGCGGCCACTTGGACCGCGAGAAGACCTTCCTGTCGGTCTCTCAGGCCTTCTGGTGGACCCACATGTACAAGTAGGTCGCCCGATATGTGAAGACATGTGAAACATGTCAGCGGGTCAAACCCGCAGGGTACTCTTCGGCTCCACTACAGAGCCTGCCCGTACCGGCTGCCTGTTGGAAGTCGATGTGTCTTGACTGCATCTTTGGGCTTCCCGCCGACTGACACGGCAACACCAGAATTTTGGTGTTCATGTGTCCGCTAAGCAAAATGGTACATTTGCTCCTGTGCCCGTTACCATCACAGGCGAACAAACCGCGAGGTTGTTCGTCGATGGCGTGCTCCGCTATCACGGCCTCCCGGAGACGATTACCTCGGACTGAGACCCGCAGTTCACGGCCGCGTTTTGTAAAACGCTGTTTTCTTTACTGGGAACTTGTCTGCAGATGTTTACTGCGGATTACCCGCAGACAGATGACCAGACGAAGCGCGTCAATAGAGTACTCGAGGACACTCTGCGCAGTGTGTGCGCGGAAGCCCCACGTACGTGGCCGACGCAGCTTCCAATTGTTGAGTTTGCGCTCAACAACGCGGTGCACGCGTCCACGGGGTTCACGCCGTTTTACTTGAACGGCTTCCGTCACCCCATAGTGCCTCTAACTCTTCGAGGAGACACTGCATCCTCTATTCTAAGTGTGTGTGTGTGTGTGTGTGTGGGGGGGGGGGGGGGGGGGGGGGGGCTCGAAAATCTCTTTCCTTCCAGTCTCAGCTGTGAGACCGGTTTCGCTTCGGAAACAAGTGGAATCCGTTGTCTGAGCGTGATCACCAGGGTCCACGATGCCACGGAAAGCGGCCCAGGACGGACAGAGGGAGTACTCTGACAAGCATGGAAGAGGAAACTTAAATGTATCTAAGATGAGTAAATTAGTGATATTAGACACAAGGAACCTACCGCTAGACACTGTCAGATCGGTGGGTAGCAACAAGCTGAATCACCGCTTCATTGGACCGCTCGCAGTCCTGACCAGGCATGGTGCGTCGTACACCATCGACCTGCCCAAGTCAATGACGACACACCCGACGTTCTACGTTGTTCGTCTTAAGCGGTATCATGATCCGCAGGGGATTGCTGGCTCGAAAACCCACCTGGGGCCAACTCCTCAAAGCGAGGGCCGGCCACAGACGTCGACGAGGGCGTCGGAGCAGGCACCCAAGCCTCAGCCTGAACAGCAAGGCTGCGGTCGAGACCGTACGCCGGAGGGGCCCCGTACGAACGGACCCCAGAGTCATACGCTGAGTACGTCGGGTACGCACCATACGCGTATGACTGGGAATGTGCCGAAGGCGACACCGGACGTCTCAGCAGAGCCTCGATACGTCGGATCATGCGGAAGGCCACGTCTAGATCGGACGAAGAGGCCCGCCGGTCCACCCGCAGATGCAGGCTCGCGACCGCACGCTCCAACAGGTCCATGCGGCCCGAAAGACGAGCGAGCTCGCCCTTATTCCTGGCCTGGGCGGCAGCGTCCCCGCCCGTCCCAAGGCCAAGTGCAATCTCAAGCACGAGGACGCGTTGACGAAGGCGGTCAACCTCAGGGACCTGTGTCGGACCCGCATGAGAAGCACTCGGACGCGAGTAGCGTTCGGGAGGCGCCGAGTACTCGTACGAGGGCACCTCCGCCCCTGCTTGACCTGAATGGAGAAGTCCACTACCACATGGAGCGGATCCTCTAGGAGCAACGGCGTCGCGATAAGGGACAGCTCCTCGTGAAGTGGAGGGGTTATGCCCACTCCGAGACCTCGTGGGAGCCGATTGAGCAGCTCCTGATTGACTGCCCGACGGCTGTCGCAATCTGGGAACAGAAGCGGCGGCAGCTTCATAAGTAGTCGGGGCTTCTTGCGCGAACGGGGAACGGACGTTGACGACATTCCGTACCCGCGCTCATCGTGAGCGCTAGAAGACGGCTCGTCGCCCCCAGCCCAGAGTTGTAGTACATGTGAAATTGAGAAACGTCGTGTTACCGCTCGTCAAATCAGCACACCGCCTTCCTAAGATGGCGCAACGGTTCGAGTGGCAAGGATAACTCGATCAGCAAAAGAACTCGGTTCTGACAAATTCAACCAAGCAAAAAAACGCAACTTTGCTTCCACTTTCCGTGAATTTAGCGAAAAGCGCCATCAGGCGGAATCGCGCTGGCATCGGGATGAGCTGGCTGAATCCAAGGCTAGTCGAGTTGCTGATCAAGAGCTGAGGAACAAGGAACGAGATGGCCGAAGCGCAAAGCGTGATATGCAGTTCAAAACAAAATCGCAGCCTTTGTTACGTAAACATATGTTTCTCAAGCTTCTAGAACGCGGACGTACCGAAGAAGATGCTGTCTCTCTTATCAACAAGATTATGTCGATATAGGCGGCAGTGCTTCACAAGTTTAGATTCAATTTTCATCTAACATAGTGGGCTTAGCGCTCACTCGCAACTATTCACCTTTGTGAGTTTCAGTACGTGCTAAACGGTTGACTCTTTCCTCATCGACGTCCTCTTCACTCTCTTTAACATCGAACGGGTCATCATCATGGTATTTCAAAGCAAAGTTGTACAGCATCACTCATGCCATGCACTGCTTATTAGCCCAAGCAAAGCTGTCTTTGACCCGGATCTGCGTAAATATTCCTTTCAGGAACACCACCTATTCCTGAGCATTTCGATGCAATTATTATTCACAGCACGCGCCGACGCCAGGATGGTGTTGAAAGTTGCACTGTCAGGAAGAATAGCTTTTGGTTTCTTACACGGGGCGAGCATACGCCTTGTGAGTTGGTATCCCGAGTCTCCCACTTCGCGACTGCAATACCAGAAGGGCACCCCGCGACTACTGGTTCTACCCTTTTTTTATTGTACGCGGCGATGCCCGACATCGCCACGTTGGCCCCTAGCCGAGTGCACAGCCGCTGTGCACTCACGCGCAAAGTGTCCGGCGTATCCACATCGATAACACCGCACTTCTCCCCCAATACGCTGTTGGCGTCCAACAGCGGAAGCATTCGATAGGTCCATAGGCTCTGGCCTTCCACTTTCATTATCGGACGTACCATCGTCGGCACGTTCGCATGCAGCTTAGCCTGCTTCAGCCTAAACGCATATTGTATCGCAAGCGCAATCGCAGCTTTGAGAGTACTTGGGTACTCTCGGAAGAGATAGGTCTTAACCGATCCATCCTTTAAACCCTTCATGAACGTGACGATTTTTGTCGCCTCGTCGATCGGGTTGGTCACGATGTTCGAGACCAAGTACCGCGCACGTTGGGCATAAGCATGAACGTCATGCTTACCTTGCTGCAGTTCGAGAAGCTCTTTTCTCGACCGAAACTCATTCTGAGGGGACTCAAAATGCTTGTCTGAGCTTCTCCTTGAATATCGCATACGTGGTAAAGCACGTATGATCTGTGAGCCGGCAGCCGCACGCCCAGATCCTCGCTCATCCGCCAAGGCATCGCATGGCGAACGCAACCTTCGACGGTTCGTCAGTGATATGACGAGCCGCTATGGCAGTGTCGAGTTCGACAAGCCATCGGAAAAGAGGCCCGCCCTCTTTCCCCACGTAATTGCTCACGTGCAGTTTCAACGACTACACGCGCGGTGTCGTCCCGGCCGACACTTTCGTAGTAGCAGCATCGCGCTGCTCGATCACGATGAATCCCAGAGCAACCCCGGGTTGCTCTGTCGGCTACAGCGTACGTAGTGTGGTGTTGGAAATCCCACGTGAACTCTAGCTACAAATGTAGTTAGGATGTTCCCACAACAATACGTCTACTAGGATAGTAAACGATCGTTCGGGCGGACCTGAAGACCCCAGTTCTGCCCTTGCACCGGGACAAACTGGACCTTGTAAACTACTTATATAGGCCAACCAGTAAAAATAAGAACACGCTACTAGCACGAGCAAAGCTAGCAGGTGTTTTGAATCCTCGTGGTCCCAACAGCGGAAGGGTACCAGGCACGGGTAAGCCTTTTACGAGATCACCGAGTGTTCAACACTCGGCTGGAAGAAATAAAAGGGAGGCAATTAAAGCACTCCCAGTCGTGCAAATAGGCAACAATAAGCCGTCACGTAAAACCTCCCGATAATAATCGGCCAATACACAAAGTCTCTTGGCCTTGCCGGATGAACCCTCGCTACAGAGCTTCGAGTTCACCGACAGGCATAACACACTCAAACAAGCTTGACCTGACGCTTACCTTGAAGCCGGACGTCGCTCTGTGTGCTTGAGTGGAAATTCTGTTCTGTATTTAAGCTTACCCTTTCGGGTCTATTCCTAATAAGAAGTCCTAATCAAGTATACAAATATCAAGTGAACAATGATCCGTTATGGATCTTCTTGCATGCCAAGCGTCGTCTGCACCGTCGCATGAGCATCTTTAACGGTCCGCGCCTTGTCCCAGACGGTGAACGTGCCTTCCAAGGGTCGCTGAGTCTTCCGCGAACTCATCCCAACCGCCACTGAGGGTTCGTACCGTAGATGGTCCGCTGAATGCGAATCCGGCCAGTCCATTATTAATAATAAGGACAGCCTGGATTCAGTGACATGTGCCCGTATCCAATACTCGTTGAACGTTCGGAGGTGACGCCGTCGAGTCCCTTGCATCTTGGAGTCTCCGTACATCACCTGACCGAGGGTTCGTCGCTTGAACAACTTGGGCGGTGTCACGTCTTTGTCGACGGGTGATAATCCGCAACTACGGAGAAATCACTACACCACAACTGCCCCTGTCGCAATGGAAGCCACGGTACTGGTGCCCGTTGTGACATTTCTTCATTCTTCAATTCACCATCTCGCCACCGTATGTCCAAGCGTCTGAATCGAGCCGTGTCCGACGCATTTCAGCGTCTCAATCCTCGTAGACGTCGCGAACGTGAACAGCTGGAGGTACGTAAGCCCATCCTTCTCCTGAATCATCGGTACCTTGCTCATCACCTCGTATCACTCGACTTATTTCTCAGGAGGGCAAGACCGAGGGTTCGAACGCTCATCAGTCTGCTGCACTTCCTCCGACAGCAGCGTCATCAACCGACCCTCCGGCGCCCGCTGCCCCGGACTCTTCACTCCCTGCGGTAGCTCCTGCGGTAGCTCCTGCAGCACTCCCCGTCGTCGCTGAACCCGCGGAGATGGCTCCTGCTGCTCCTCTTGCCCCAGCTGGTGGTCCCCCACCACTCACCGAAGATTCGCTGCGCGCCATGCTGGCTGAGAATACGGAGGCATCGGTCGATCACATGATGACCTCGATAATCCCGTACTTGACTGCAATGGCTCGTCACCAAGTGCAGCTCAGCGTTGCGCCTCCTCTCCACGGCGATATTCACACTCAGCGTCGCCTCGAGACTGCCGTTGGTTTCGATGATGTCCTCGCTGCGATACAACCTGTTCCTGACGCGCTGTCGGCATTACCAGAACGAGTTGCCGACTTGGAGCGTCAGTTGCGGTTTGCTCAGTCCGAGGCTGCTGCCGCCGTACGTTCGGTGGCGCCCCACATCATGGCCCGTGAAAACGCGGAGACGTTCCTCAAGGCTGCCAACGCTGAGATTGAAGCCTTACATCACAACATCAAGATTCTCCGCGAGTCGAACGCCAAGAACGACGCCATGCTCGCAAGTGTTCAAGCCACTATGGAGCGACACGCAGAGGATTTGAGTCGTCTTCACTGTGAGGTCCAAGCTCGGGACGTCTTCATCAGCACTTTGCAAAAGAAGCTGGCTCGCGAACGCGAGGTGTACAAGTCTTCTATTGGAGCGAATACCGAGCAGACTCGGAAGCTTCACCTCCTTCTGGTAAAGCTTGCCCAAGGCAAGTACGTCGATAACGACACGCTCAAGGTCCTCGAGAACCAGCAAGACCGTAACACTCGCCTCCTTCAAGCGAATCGTACCCTCCGTGCACACGTGAGTCTGGCAGGGATGGATCCCGAGGTACTTCGTCTGGCTGTTGAAGGTACGCTCTTAATGTCGCTCCTTCCACCGTGTGTTCAGCAACTAACGTTCGTTCACAATCCTTCGTGATAGGTCTGACTGCGGGTGAGCTGGACCTGGACGCGCTGGACTTGGATCAGGAGACGTTAGTCACTTTGCGTCGCATTCAGTCTGCCACCGCGTCTTCGGACGATCCTCAAGCCCTTCCTGCGGCTTTGGCTAAGGCTGCTCACCAAGTGGCCCATGGGAAATCCCATAAGCGTCTTAGACCAGGTGGCGAGGATTCGGACGAAGAGTCGGAAGACTCTGACGAAGACAAGGCTCCAATCCCAACGGACAAGGCCAGTACTTCGATGGCAGCTGCCGGTCTCGGTGATGCGCCACCTGCCGATACTTCAACGCCCAAGTCGGTCGTCGATCGCTGTTCGGTCCGAAGGCGTGGAAGAAGGCGGCCCAGAAGAAGCGCAAGAAATCTCGTCCTCATTCTCCTGCTAAGTCGCCCCGACGTCATATGAAGACTCGGTCCCAGTCTGTACCGTCTTCTCCAAGCTCATGGACGCCACCTCCTACGTCAACGTCTTCTTCTACTCCCACCGTGGTCGTCCTCAGTGGCGACCGGAGTGACGTGGACATGGGGACTGCTGATCCAAGTAGCGTCCCTTCGGCTCAAGAAACTGCTACAGAGCCTTCGGGTAAGGATGTGAACCCCGGGGATCACGACGATGTTCCCGGTTCTCCTGACGCGCCTTCGCCCCCGCCTCAGGGTCCACACGATGTGGCCAAGCCACCAACTTCCACGCCTTCACCTTCTCCAGCCGACATACGTGCTGGTGACGAAGCTCTGCGCGAGGCCGAGCAAATGCGGCTCATGTTTGGCTCAAGTGACGAAGGTGAAGAGTCGGACCAAACTGTCCCACCAACCAAGTCTGCTTCGGCGTCTGTCGCGACGTCCAAGGCAGTTGAAGTCTCGGGAGTGGTTTCTACAGCAGGGTCTGCCCCTGTTGAAGATGCTCCATTAGCTTCCGTGTCTTCGAAGTTGGCTCCGACTGTTCCCACGGCTGATGTACCGAGCGTGTCTTCGCCCGACGTTTCGATGGAGATTGATGACGATGGACATGCTGATGACGATCGTGGAGATGACGTGGATGACAATGAACCTTCGGTGGATGACTCTCCTGATGCTCCCAGTGGTGGCGGTGATGTTCCGCCCTCCACCGATCATTCAAGCATACTCGATGACGAAGATGTTGAAGATTCAAATAGGAACTGGAGTAATCTTGGCCCAGCTCGTCCTCCGACTCCACCTCGGCCAAATCCTTCGCCGATGATGACTTCCCCAATCATCGTTGCCGGTCCGCCTCCTTCGCCACCAGCAAATCCCCCGGCACCAGCAAGTCCCCCGGCACCAGCATCTTCTCCTCCTGTTCCAGTGTCTCCTCGTCCGCCTATTTGGACTCTCGATGCTGGACCTGGACGCATGATCACGGCCACCTACACTTCGGTGCCGCGTCGTGGTGGTACACCGTCGGTTGAGCCGTTGCCTCACCGAGTGTTTCTGGCGGTCGCCCTACGATGCCGGCTTCGTCCACATTGCCACCGTGGGTTCTTCCGTACGTGGACATGGAGTTTACTGACGCAGGCGCCAAGAAGTGTTTCGAGCGACTCTTGAGCTTAACCCTTCCCGAACCAGCTGGGGAGGTGACCGTGCATACAACGTTGGAGGGTCTCCAGGCATTCTTTGATTACTCGCATCCTGATCACCCGTACCAGCAACTTCGGCAGCTCTATCCTCTTCAAGCTTGTCTCTTCGACACTGTTGACTTCAATCCAAGCGTCCCCATCTCAAAGCGTGCTCCGATTGAGACCCGTCTCAAGATGATCTGGGCGAACCTTCGGGGTGACGGCGGTAAGCAAGGTGACCTCGGGTTCGCATTGTGGGAGCGTCTCCACTGGCTTCCATTAGCTGGTATTGAACGAGGTCTCGCTGAAGAAGCTATAAAGGTTGGCCACGACAAGGAACGCTTGAAGGGACTGAGAGCTGTGTTAAAGAAGCTCTTCAGTGAGCGCGACCGTCGTGCCGATCGTCTTCGCAACAAGTACCGTGAGCAGTACATGGCGTGGAGTCGTGACTCGGTTTCATCTAGTGCTTCCGGCGTGTCATTCATTCGTCCCGAGTTGCTTTTGGAGCCGTCGAAGCCGTGGTACCCCATTGAAAACTTGTCGTTCGCACCTCGGACATCTGACTGGCTTTCCGAAGTTCCGGCTCTCGACGCTCGTCACCCCTGGCGTACTGGATGGATGAACGCGCCGCATCAGCACCCGTACAACACCACGTACTTCCCGTGCCAGCGTAATCCGGAGATCTTCAATCCTCGAGGTACGCGTTTCGTGAAGGTGTACCGAAGCGTGGTAGTTGACCCGTCTCTTGATTCAACCGAACTTATTCCATCCTGGCGTTCGTTGCTTGACTCGCCACCGGGTACTCCACGTCCCGCTCTGGCTGCTGCTCCTGTTGAAGCTGGTACCGAGGGATTCGCCGGATCCGGCTGCAGCTCCAGCTGCCGAGGCTCAGGTTCCTGATGAAGAGGAGAAGGAGAGTGATGACTCGACTTCGTTGACCCTCTTGGCCACCGCGGCCAGACACTTGGAATCGATTTGAATCCTCGCTGCACGTTCTACGACGTTCTCCAGCATCTCAGCTAGCTGTTGAGGTGTCCCGCGTGACTTCGTTTTCAGTGGTCGCTCCGCGGTCGGCATTCATGTTTTCTTATTCTTAATCCACTTCCACAGCGTAATCATGTTCATGTTGTTCTTCAAATGCATATACAATTTGTTGTTGCAGTAACGCTTTTCGTCTGTTACCACAGGCTGCATCGCCCTGTGGACAGTTCATACGTGATCCAGTCACGCTAGTCTTCGTCCGCCACTTGCGCCATCTGCAGCCGATTCTCGCTCTTCTTGGCTCGCAAATAGTCGTACAGCAGACCTCCACATGACAAGTTTGATGATGGTTCCCAAGTTGTATCTTCATAGCCAACCCACTTGACTTTGAACTCGCGTACAGCACGCTCCGTGCTTGTCGACAGGGGTGTTCTGTCGTCGAGGATGGCCTCGACCTCATATTCACCGGCAACTTGATCTGGTTCCCAGCTGTCTTCAGGCAGTAGTTCCTCATCGAAGTCGAGTCTTGCTTCATTAGTCGTGTCAAGTACCAACCGAGTGTTCGGGTCGACTGTTGAACTCGTTGACAGCCTTGAGTCTCGACACATGCACTACTGGGTAGAAGCGATACCCACTTCGGTCAGGCAGTTCCAGCTCGTACGCAAACTCTTCCCACCTTGCGTTTGATCCGAAAAGGTCCATGCCATCGGTGAGCTAATTTCTTTGTCAAGCCCGGTTTGACGCGTTCCATGTACAACCACGCCCGGCTCCCAATCTCAAAAAGAGATCTCGGTGGAGCTCTTGCAGGGTCCTTCCATCTCTTCTGAAGCTTCTAGGGGGTCCGCCGAGTGTTCAGTTCCACTTGGTTGAGGTACAGCAGCTTTTTCCAGTCGACTCAGAGCATCATTATGCTTTTTTTGCCCTTCGCTCCTTTTCCACAGCCTGATAATCTTTGGCCATAGTGAGGGCGACCTCATGTTGTCGATTGATCTCACGCCGCCACGCCAGTGCGTCAGACTGCTTGCCGAGTCCTCGTTTGAGTGATGACGACATTGCCCGTAACGTCGACTGCGCATCCCAACCATGACGAGGTAGAACGGCGTTTCCTTCCTCGTAGTGTCTTGAGAAGTATTAATAGCAAACACTAGCTTCTCCGCGATTTCGTCCCAATCTTGCTGTAGAGGGTCTTCCGCGTACACCCGTACGGAACCCATCGCCAACTTCACCGAGCGTTCCTGCTGTCCGTTAGCCTGTGCCCGATAGCTCAAAGTCGCCCGTGATCTTGACTGCATCATCTCTGCAAATGCTTGGAACACCTCGCTCATGAAGCGTGGGTCGCGGTCGTGCCTTATCAGTGATGGGGCTCCGAGCCGTCGGTACACACATTCTTCGAACACTTGGGCAACACTCAGTGCAGTCATATCTGACATAGCCTTGGCAATAACGAATCCCGTGAACGAGCACTGAAATAGGAGCAACGCCGTGTTGCCCCTGCGAGATTTCGGTAGTGGGATCACGAAGTCCATCGAGACGATCTGGAAAGGTCGTTCCGCTAGTACGTTGCCAGGTGAGTATCCACGAAGCTGTGACGGCTTTTACTCGAGCTGCAATCTGGACAGGACTTCACATGCTTCTCCACGTCAGCGTACAAGCCGATCCAATAATAATCGGACTTAACGCGATGGAACGTTCTCACCACACCTTGATGTCCTCCTTCCAGCGAGTCGTGACAGTTCTGCAAGATCTCTTGAATCATCGTTGTTGGTACCACAAGCCGCAGCTTGGTCTCCTCTTGCCAACCGTGGTCGTACCGACGATTCAATCCAAGATAGTGAAGCACGCCGTCTTCTGATAACACGAACCGGTCAGCATACTTCCAGGCATCTCGAGCTTCTTTGTAACTCAGCTCTTCTGCTTGGTCCTGAAGCACTTTCTTGATGTTAAACCACTTCTGCTCCTCGTCTTGTGCCACCAGTATCCGTCTGCGTCGTTCCCGCTGTATCTCTACTGGGTCAACATCTTCCGCATCGGGAAATGCCGCTGGTACAGTCTTGTGAGGATGGTCTGGCAAATCTTCGCCGATTGAATCTTCGGTGGACGTCTCTCGTCGTTCTTCATTGTGTTCTTGAGCTTTTGAGACCTCCTCCGAGTGTTCATCTGCGAACCTGACGCGTTTCTTGGCTTTCGTCTGTTGCCGAGTTATCACTGCTATATTACCATAATCGCACTTTGGTGAGCTGTAATCAACCACGAAATTTCAAAGGTTTTCCACTTTGAAGACTCGCTGCCTGACAGTACATGTACTTGACGCTCTGCTCCACGTGACGAAACATCTACCGAGTCTTCATCCTGTTCGTAGATCATTTCCTGGAAACGATTCAGCGATGCCAATTCCGACTTGCGAGTTTTCAGCCAAGATTACCACCCGACTGACCTTCGATTCCAGCGCTTCAGTGGCTAACGAATCCGCGGCAGCGTTGTATTCTCGTACAACGTGAAGATATTTAACTGATCGAAGCTTGGCCGTGAGTTTCCTTGTGAGTATTCAGCAGCGCTAGCAAAGTTTCCTTCCTGCATGCGATCACCCCTAGTGATTGTTGAATCGCGAGCCTTGAGTCACCAACGATGACTAAATCCTCGGCACCGTGCGCAATAGCAGCCTTGACAAACCGTTTATCATACCTGTATACTCTGCCTCATTCACCGTGGTAGCCGAGAGGTAAGCGTTTGCAGCAATCACTACCTTCCACTCAGGAAGGCTCCACAGCACCCATGAACAACTCCCGTAGCCACCGTACTTCTCTGTCTTCGCTGATCCGTCAAAAGACATGACGAATCCGCTGTAATTACGGGAAAGCTTGGCGTACAGCAACGCGGGTCCATTCGAATAGTCGAGGAACCCTTGTTTGGAGGTGCCACCGGCGGCGAGCGAGTCTTCCAGGTCGACGAAGCTCGTGATACTTGACTGGAGGAGCTGTGCGAAGGCGACATCCTTCTCCTTCACGCGCTGCACCTTCAGGTGCCACTGCGATAGCAGCACTGCGAACTGGACCGCGCGTCCGAAGAGAGACTTCGACTTATGCACCCACTCTAACGTCAAGAATCGTGTATAGACATGTAGCGTCTTTCCTGCCAGCTGGACGTAACAGATCTTCAACAGCAGAAGTAACGCCAAAACTTCCTTCTCAGCAGGATGTAGTTCATCTCGGCTTCCTTAAGCACCCGAACCGAGGAACCGTACGGGGTGTAACTTGCCTTCATGTTCTTGCATTAGCGTAGTGCTCAACGCCCATTCATTCGCAAAGAGCATGACGTGAAACTTCTTTCGACCGGTTGAAGTGCCTGAGGATGGGTGAATGTGAAACACTCGTCTTCAATTTTTCGAAGGAACGACGTGCCACAGAAAGGCCACTTTCAACGGCAAAGTCCTCATCCCTTGAGCTGGTACAGCGCCGCACCGTAGACCGCGAAGTCTTGAATGAAGCGGCTATAGTAATTAAACCGCTCCAGAAACGACTGCATGCCCTTCTTGCTCGTTGGAAACGAAAGCTCGGTGATGGCCGCAAAGCTTCTTGAGGTCAGCCCTGATACCTTCTGGCGAAATTTTATGCGACAGAAAGTCCACATTGGGTTGGCAGAAGATGCTCTTGGTGAAGTTAATGCTGATCCGACACTGTGTAAATCTTGCCAGCAAATCGGTCCAGCGTCGCCAGGCACGGTCGAAATCTCGCCACCGAAGCAAATATCATCCGCAAACGACCGTCGACCAAACACAGGTACCAGCGATGATTCGTCTGGTTCCCCGTTCGTAAACATGTCAGCGACGGGGCTGTTGACGAGTTGTAGTACAGGGTCGGTCTCTACCGATGCTTCGCGGTCTGCCGCGAACTTCGTTTGAAACGAACCCTCGGCGCTTGGCCACGACGTTCCTTGGCCTGTTCTTCAGCTAAACGCATCCTCTCCGAGTATTCAAACCAACCTCCTTTAGGTTGAACGAACCCCCAGAGTGCGTTGTCAATCATACGCTGGTAGATCATCGGCGCGTTCTTTAACCCGAAGGGCATGCGTAACCACTCGAAATGTCCGAGTGCGCAGACGAAACGCCGACACTTTACGCGCTCGCAAGGTCATCATGACCGCCCAGAAGCCGCTTGCTGCATCCAGCGAGCAGAACCATAGGTAGCGCTCGAGATCTGTTAACAGGTCGTCGACTAGCGGCATTGCATACTCCATGATCGCGGTGATAGCATTCACCATCTTGTAATCAATGCAGAGCGGATGTCCAGCCGTTCTTTTTCATCACGATCGGCGATGCCCATGGACTGTCTGAAAAGACGATCAGTCCTGCACGCAATAAAGCGCGCAGCAGCTCGTACAGCTTGCCGAGAAATCGTAGCGGCACGCGCCGGGCACGCTGTTTAATTGGGGCGTGCCCCTGTGTGTCGATATCGCATACCGCGCCGTAGGCTGGCGGCGGCAGTGCGTTACCACTAGCAATCAGGATCTGCTCGTGGTTCTTTAGCGTCGCGACCAGACGTTCTCGGCGATCAGTCGACAACTGAGGATCAGCAACATTAGACGCAGTGTAGTCTATTGTCGTGTTGATCTCTTCGGTCAGGTCCGGCAGGAATGCCAGCTCTTCGCGTAGTCTTCCAAGCCAATGTTGTTAACTGGGTGTTCGTAGAAGTCATTTCTCGTATCCTCCGTTGCTTCATTTCCTTCGGTGTTAACACTCGAGCAACCGAGATGTACGTTCCGTCCAACGTCGCTACGGATTCTTCCCTTGACTCAACATCGGCATCCGCTTTGATTTCAACAGTCGGTACTGGGTCCATCTCCTTCCCATCCTGGTTCCCATCTCTGGGCCATCTGCCGAGTCGTCGTTCGCAATATTGACGCGGGCTACCGACATATTGGGTTGTTGACTTTTGTTCAGCTCCTCGGTCGGCCGCTGTCTTGACAGTTCGGCATTCGCACCAATCTTGCAATGAACACTCGGTGCCGTACTCAACACCTTCAGCGCGATGCCTGCATCCTCTGGGTCAACCACCGATGTCTCGTTCGCAGATTTGGTGCACACAAGGCCGGGACAGCTTCGTCAAAACTGGTGACTGACTCCATTAATCCAGTGCTGTTTTTGTCGCTTCCGTGGTCACCCCTGACTTGACACGAACACTCGTTGGCGTATGTACAACGTTTACTACCGGGCTCAGTAGTTCGTGTGTACGCGCTACTACCGAGGCTTCGTTTGCAATATTGCCTCCGCCATGGGTTGTCGTGTACGTGTCCAAAGGTTCTTCGGAAGGTTGACCGTCGGCCGAGTCCCCGGCTGTCACCCCAGACGCCAGACAGGCTTCCACTCGTTCACGTTCCTCCAGGATCAGTGCCCAGCGTTCTGCACACGTCAGACGATCACTAGAATCCACTAGCGAGTCTTCTAGAGGCCGTGCTAGCACCCCACTGGGTTCTGGATAGTCTGGTCGATCAACTCCGAAGGCTGAGTTGCAAGCCATTGTTCGTAGATTTCACATTCACGCTGAAAGAGCTCGCGGTCTCTACAACCTTCGTAGGCCACACTTGCCAGTCTTGGTACTTCTTGGACTCCAGACGCACATAGCCGTCACCTCGTGGCAAATCCCCATCTGGAATCCACATGCGATCGAGTCGTGTGCTGGTAGGTACACAGTTCGATCAGACACGTTGGTCAATCGAATGCTCTGAGGCCGTCCACGTCGAAACCTCGTCACTGACGGGATTAGCTTGTTCGTTCGACGAACCCACAGTACGTGTTCCTCCAGACCGACTGGCGCTTCGCTAGTCGATATTCTCGCCACTCGTGCGCTTGAATGTCCAAACGCTCGGGTGGCCCGGCGTTAACATGGGAGCCGTATTCTTCGCTGTCGATCATGTTCTTGGTCTTAATCAGTGGGATTTGAACTTCGTGCGGTAATTGCGCCGCGCCGTGAAACAGGTCCAACCGGATCCCAGCTGGGATCATAAAGTCGGTCCCAGTACCACGTCGACGCCTGCACTATGCGCCATTACCCACATCTCGAACTCGTACACCATCTCCCATCCGAGCGTAATCTTGACGCACGCTCGCCGCGTCGTAGACCCTTGCCTTCGTTAATACCTTGAATGTCAATGCGGCGTCCGTGATCGGGTACATCTCGGAGTCGCAACTTCTTGGCAAAGGCGTCAGTGATCACACTAACGTTCGCTCCGTGTCGAGGAGAATCCTCGTTCGCTGGTCGTTCACAGCGCCTTGCACCAGAGCTCTCATTCTGATCCGTCGGTCGAATTTCTTGGCCGACCACCACCCCTGTCTCTCGCCAGGGTTCAACTTCATCATCTTGGAGTGACCCTTGGGCTCGTCTCGCGCTGCACTCGAACCAAGCCGAACGAACCCTCGCTGGTGCCCTCATCAGCATCAGCACACTCCACTCTCTCTCCAACACCTCCACCGAGGATTCTACTCCTCTCCTTTTCATTTTCCGTCGCGTTCACACTTGTTACGTAATTATCAGGCCATTCACTCTGCCCCATGAAAGCAAAGATACACTCTGCTTCCATTGAAGGCTCGGTTACTGTGGCAGCCCGATAGGGACCAACCAGTTGTAGTTGGCGGGCTGCCTAGTTTAAATGACGTTCTTGAACGACGGCCTTGAGCTCTGGCGGGAGTTCCTCCTTCGTGCCCTTAGTGCGCACGAATTTGGCAAGGTCTTGGAAGTTGCGGAAAAGTTCGCATTGTCCAGCATCGTGGAGCTGCTTGCAGAACTTGCAATCGCTTGTTACAGTAGTGGGCGGAGTGACTCATGCCACCGCACACCGCGCATGGTCCGTACTGTGGGCGTCGGTTGTCGCGGTTGAAGTCACGTCGACCGCGTTGGTCCTGATTGACCCACGGTCACCACTTCGGCGATCTTGATTGAAGCCATTCTCGCGATCAGGCATGTTTCCCACGCGGTTGACGGTTGTCTGAACGTGCGTAGGTGCCTTCAGCAGCTGCACGGCGCTCATTTTCGTTAGCAGCGGCGAGGTATCGGTCGTTTTCATCCAATGAGAAATCACCATCCGTATTATCGGGCTGAAAGTCGTTGTACTCGTCTTGGACATCGTTGTAAGCGTTCGGATCTTCGTTTGAATACTCGTGCCTCCCGAGCAGCTTCACACGACCTTCTAATTCAGCTAGTAGGTCGTCCACCGTGGCTTCAATGAGTTCACCCTTGGTTTGTTGCGGTTGTCATCGCGGCGACGGTCATCACGCGGTTGTTGCGGGCGTATCCATCGTCGCGTCGCGTATCACGACTCTTGGAGTATCGGTACTCACTGTGTCTCTTGCCATTCTCTCCTTGCCTTGAGAACATCTTCGATGATCTCTTCGAGCTCGTGATGTCGGACTCGAGCGTGGTAGAGACTCTCCGCCACTTGTCATCATCGCATGTTGCCAGGAACTGCTGTACGTGTTCTTTCGCGTCGCGACCACTCTTCTCAAGTGTAGACGGGCGGTCCGCGTAGCCATTCAGCCTGTTTATGTAGTCGCACAGATGTTCATTACGTTCCCGCTTGGCGGAGTAGTAACGCGACAGTGCCGTCTGAGTGAACTGCGAGCAGTAGTAGCGGATGAACGCATCGCTCAGCAGCTTCCACTTGCGCTTCGTCTCTCTCGGGAGTTGACGGAACCAATGAATGGCTCCGTCCCGGAGACTTAGCTCAATGGAATGCACCATTTGTCGGCATCTGTGTGGGTTCCAGTCATTTCATAGACGAACCCACGGAGCCACTGCATACAGTTTCTCGCTCTTGTTGCGAGAGCCTGAGAACGGCGTGATGCGATCCAATGGTCGGTGCGAGGCCATTTCAATCCTCGGTGTCGGGTCCACGTCGTTCAGCGTCGCCTAGCTCATTCACCTGACGCATCAACTCGAGTTGGATCTTCCTCGTCGAATGTACGCACCAAAATGTCATCGTCACTGGACGAAACACTCTGTCGACTGACGACGTCCGGCACCACCTTTGGGAGCTCGCGCACCGCCGGCGACCGAACGAACCCTCGTTAGCTGCGTAAATACGTTGCATACGGCTCTCCGAACGTGGTGGTAACCATGTGCGAGTCTTGAAAGTACGGTGAAGCTTCGGTAGTGCCAAAGGCACCACGCTCAGCTCCACGCTTGGTCGGAGGAGTACGAACGAGTCGTTGGGGCGTCGGCGGCAGTGGAATCTTGGACGGATCTTCATCTTGATTCATCGTTCGACTCACAGGCTGCTTTCCGGCATTGATGCCCACAACCGCGCCAAACGCCTTCCGAAGCTTCTTCTTCATTTCTGGAGAGCAGCTCCGGCTTCATGTGGACTCCAATCTTGGAGCGACAACACGTCGATGGGTACGCGTCTCGTTCTCGAAGCCCAGCGACCAACAGTAGCGAAACTGAATCCTCGGCGACTTGGCTAGTCGAAACCGAGTTGACTGGGTATTGAAGTTCCCCTGCGCAAGCGCAGGCCAGTCGGCTTTTTTCTTGGGGATGGCTTGAACAGCTCATCACACTCATCATTCTGCATCAGCGCTTGTACGCGGTCGAAAACGCGCTTGGCGGCTGGTGTATCACCGTTGATAGGTGGGCGAGGTGCCTTCAGCAGTGCTGAATGCTTTGCACTCGCCACCGAATTTAAGAACCCTCGGTCCCATCGTCATAATCTTCGTAGGCGGGTTCCGGTCCCGCAACATCATCGAGCTCGTCGGCGAGGTTCCTCG
>JAANHX010000801.1:0-21474 GCA_011320135.1 Phytophthora betacei
TCCATCCAACTTTAGTAGCTTCATGACCTTCGATGGCTCCACCTTGTCGTGTTGCCACTTCCTCAGGTTCCCCAACTCCGTGGCCCTCAAGTGTGTGTAAGGGCTGCGTTCTGCTGTCGCTAGAATGCTTAACAGCTTTCCTCGCCGCCAAAACCCCTCGTCAAGGTCTTGAGTAATGATTCTTGACCGCCTTTCTCAATGTTGAGCTTTGCAATGTAATCATCCAGTACCTCCAATTTTCGACTTGTGAACGCTAGATACCCATCGTCGCGAAGCTTGAGTAGCTTGAAGGCATCATCGACGGATTTACCACCGTCCAACCAAGTGGTTAGTGCTCAGCCCACAGCTTCTTTGCTAGCGCCGCCAGCTCCGTTGTAGACCCTACGTTCCTTTCCGTATACACTAGCGCTTTCGCCACCATCGTCTCCGTAGCGGGAAGTGAAAACACTTAGTAGTGAGATGGGATTATCCGGGTACTTGTTGTTGAACATCGCAATGTACTTGTTCAAAGCGTCCAGTTTTGAGCTTCTCAAAGCAGCCGCGGTTTCCTTGACCTTAATTGAGATGTATTCACTCCATTAGCGGATTACTTTGCCGGTTGCACTCAACCAAGCCAGTCGTCAAAGTCAAAAGAAAACTAGTTTTGTCAACCGTTGATCACGTGAATTCAAATTAGTATATTCACGTGATCAACGTTCGCGACGCGGTTACACACTGGACCCTTTGAATAATATTCACGCGATCATGTGACTGCAGGTATGATCTCGAATTACCTAATATCATGGCCGTTGATCGCATCCACCTACTGCGTTGGTATTTATTACAAAGGCGCGTTAGTTTGCTTTCAACTCTTCAGGTCGAAAGCGTAGTATGTTTTCTCAAAAGTCGGTTTGTAAAGAAAATTATGCTGATTTCCAAAACCTCAAAACGGCAATTTTTTTTAGAAGATTCGCTAGAAACCAGTAAAAAGGATATTTCGATTAGGTCACAACCCTAATAATTACTTAGGTCTGCCTGATACCGGTACTATTAAGTAGCGCACCGTAGATTATTGAGAGGAAATTATTGCAATTATTGCGGCATCAATTTATTTTCCGCAGGCAAATGACTTGCTTCTTTTTGTAATATCTAGCTTCTTGTCAATCTTGTGAGAACTCCAAGCACAATCTGTCGTCTACCTTGTCTGTAGGTGATAGCTGCACGAAGGCGATCAGAAGCACCCTCTTGTTGTATCAGTAGGTGTTGGTCGTGTTCGGCAACCCCCCACTCGGCTATCGTTTCGGTCAAAATACCGCGCAGCCATTGCAATGCATCGCAAAGTGTCGAAACTTCGGTACACGCAGCTGCAGCTTCATTTTGGTTTCCATTTGGCGTCGTATCTGCGAGGAAGTTCGGTGGCAATATTTCCTCCAGCGAGCTCTGACGGTCGATACGGATCACTTGCTTCATCAAGCGCCACGGACCAGCACGATCCTTACCAATCTCGACGTCGACATAGTCCCACTCATTATCAGTCAGTGCAAAGCCATAGTCAAGCAGTAGCTGGAAGTTGGACCGGCGTCCGTACGAGTTGAACACCTCCGAGTCCTTCGCAAAGCTCGTGGTGGCCGACGGATAAAGTCGAACAGTCCGCTGCCGTCCGTCGAAGTCGTATTTTGGTGTGGCAACAGTATTGTGGTTGAGGCAGTCTGCGAGCGGCACGAGAGCCGTCCAGGGAAGTCTCCGCCCAAACGTCCTCGCTTGGATCGTTTTCCATGCGAACTTAAACTTCTCAAAAGTGTAGAGCGTCTCGGGGAACTCCCCCGCGTACTTTTCCTGCAGTCTCGTCATCACCCGTCGGTAGTAGATATTGATCTCGGAGGATCGTCGCACCGCTGCACCCACGAGACGCTCATCGTGCAGCTCTCGAAGCTCGTCGTGTGTCCAGTCCTGTACGCTTTCAGGGGACGGCAGGATGGCTAGGTACGGATGGAAAAAGGAGCGCTGCTCCAATAACAGCTCGCGTACGATGAAGAGCGCCATTACAGGATCATCACGCGTGAAGACGTCGCGATTGCTCCTGAACACGGGGCCTAGCTGCGGGTCCTGCCAGCACATTTCCTCCGAAATGAGGAGGTGCCGAGGGATGCTGAGCATGGGCTCGTTCGTCGCAATGTCCTCCGTCGCCACGGCGCCACGCAATCCATTGGGCGTCGCCACTGGCCACTGCAACTTTGGGAACGTCGCGCCGTTGTCCTGCAGCCACTGCAGGAAGCGCAGCTCATCCGGCGAAGCCATGACCCTTTTTAACGGAATGGGTATTTTTTCACGTGAGAGTGCATCAAAGATTTTGTCCTTTTACCGGTATTTGATTGATGTAAGGGGTAAGCCATTTTGGAGTAGGTACTGTTGATGAAACCTACATATATAGTCAATTTACTTTTGCTTCTCGTTTTGGTAAGCCTGTATTCCTTCCACCCACGAGCTCCAGGTGACCCCGTCTGGGCAGAATTGGCACGTGACTCCTAGTCTCGATACATCTTGTACATTGCGATACTCATCGTCGAAGAAGAGCATGTCCTTGTACGCCACTCCACTATGCTGCAAGAACTGATTAAAGTGCGCAGCTTTGCACAGTCGGATAGACCTCCACAAAGCTCGCAATTTGGACATCTCGCCCTTAATATCCACCTCAATAAGTCGCATACATTCCTTCGCAGCCTCAATCTCCCCTGTACGCGACGCAATGGCAATCTTCGTCCCCTCGAACTGCGCGTCCGTCTCAAGGACTGTGAGCACCTTCTGCGGCTCTCCCATAGAACACGCCCGCTTTAAAGAAATAATTTTCTAATTAAAGAAGACCTAATTTGACGAACTAGATTTATTCATTTCTAATGATTGCCACAACCAAACCACCCATGAACTGTCCTGCAGTGGGCCTCGGGGGAAAGAACCAGGAGCGCCACATATACTCGTCGAGGTAGGAGTCCAATTGATCTCTTTTCATGCCTCTCATTGACTTGATGTGTGTTTTGATTCGGGTCTCCCACAGGCCCTCTATCGTGTTCGTGTGGGTACCTGTGTTGGGATCTACAAAGTTCTCGGAATGGTTAACCCAACTATGAGAATAATTCATTGAAAGCAGAGTCCTGTTGTTCTCCAGTGTGTGCTGCTTTCCTCCTCGGTCGCAGACGTAGCTAGCGAACATATCTGACATGACATGTGTCCTGCCTCACACAAAAATAAACTTGTTAGTAACGGAAAGTAGTAACGCAGATTTAAATACGTACCCCGGCTTAATAAATCGCTTAATTACGAGAAGTAAAGTCTCCTTTGTGCGTTTATCGTACACAATCCGCCCAAACCAACGCCCACTACCTCGTTCTACACTCCAAAGAGCCAGAATTCCTCGTATCGCCGACCGCGGCGATACTTCTGTTTCTTGGCCAAGCTGGTTTCGTCAATTTCAACAACTTTGCCTTGGCCGCCAATCTACATACACGCAACAAAAGTTAAAATATGGATACAGCAACATTACAGCAACATTAGAGCAACATTACCTTAAAATCAGCTTTGAGTAGCACAATATGCGTACCAGTTTTGGACCGTCGCCTCCGTCACCCCAGCCAACTCAGCCGCATTGGCCTGTGGTAGACGCATGCACCACGCAAGTAGGAGCCGGACAGCGCTGCTCAGCTAATCTTAGCGTCGTTGAAGAAGGAATTGGTCAGCATACCAATGGAATTCTCTTTTCCATCGGCATGCTGCTTGCGACGGCAACAGCGCCATCGCTTCCGCGCGAGGGAGAGGCGCATCGGCTGAAAACACAGGGGGCAGTGCTTGGCCTTGTCGATTAGCCCCACCTCCATGCACCAGTACACACACCGGGGCTCATCACATGTGACCTCCATCACCCTGTCCATAGCAAAAAGACTGGAGTCCTCGATGTGGTACTGGTACGGCGTACGAGGCTGGGTAGGGACTTCGGGGGCTGGAGCTGACATGGATTGAGGCTGCCTGTGACTGGGGAGAGAGACTGCAAAATGAGTTAAACTGTGTGGCAGTGGGGGCCGTAGCGGGCGTATTTTCAATTCGTATACTAAAACGAAGTGTAGTGGTTACGGGGAAGTGTTCAATTGGGCGGGAAAGCGGGCTTGTTTCCTGGTGAGTCTCGCGCCAAATCAATAAGTGCCAATAATATGGTACACACATGTAACATCGTTTGTTCAGATTTAATTTTATTTTCAGATTTAGAATTAATCTGTCAGATTTAGAAAAGCGGGCGTGGAGCCCCTTCTGCACTTCTGGCAGTCCCTCCCCATAGCGATCAAGGACCGTCCCTGGGTCGTCGGACTTGGTGAACGGACCGCCATTCAACACGGACACCAGAGCGTGTAGTCGAAATCGAACACCACGAGGCGGGGGACATGAGTCCACAGCTGTGACGACGCTGCATCATGTGCTGTTGGCTGTGATTCTCGCGCCATCCGCCCCGTTCCTTATGGTGTGAGCAATCGATTATGATGTGGCGAGAGATTTTGCGATCTTATGGCATCTGCATAAGCCTCTATGGTGATAGAAGAGACCTTCAAAAGAGTGCCATAGTTTCTCAGCTCTTGGAAACAGAACCCCATTCTTCAATTTACTTTGAAAGCAAAGCAACTAAAACCAAGTCAAAAGTATGCCGAAAGACCTCGCACCGGAAAAAACCGCTCTACTGAGGGCAAAGACCCCGAATTCGCTGCTCGGGTCTTTCGTAAATGGACCTACATTCCGCAACTCGTGGTCTTTGACCTCGACTTCACTATGTGGTTCCCGGCCATGGATGAGTTGCACAACGAAAAGATCACCAAGGACCCCATCACGGGTGACGTCACTGATGCCATTGGCTGGCAAGTCCACTTCTACCCGGAGATTCACGCAGTGCTGAGTGTATTGAAGACGGACCCTCAGTTCCGTAACACGAAGATCGGCGTGGCGTCACGTATGGAAGAGATTGAGACAGCGAAGAAGGTTCTGGGTCTGATGGACGTGACGCTGCGTGGTAAAGACGTCGAGCAAATGATCAAGAAGACGCTGGAAGACATCGCAGACTTCGTCACCATCTTCCCAGGCAGCAAAACGACGCATTTCAAGCAGCTGAAGGAGCAGAGCGGCATCGCGTTTGAAGACATGCTGTTCAATGACGACGATTTGGAGAACGTGCACGACGTGAGTGCACTGGGCGTGGTGTGCTCGTATTGCCCCGAAGGTCTTACAGTAGCGTCGTGGCTACAGGGTATGGAGGATTTCCAGTTGGCCAAGATGCAGCAGAGCGCGTAGGTACATGTAGAAGAACACGCAGCAGAATATGCACCAAATCTAGAGCTTCTTTTTTAGAATTTGGATGCCAATCTTTCTTATCGTTGCTACATGACGAAATTGTCGCTGATCCAGACACCGTCAATGTGCCAATGCGAGTATCCACCATAGAGGATAAGTGCGATCGCATTTTGAGCTTGAGCAACGGCTGCAACTCCAGTATTCTGAAGATTTGAACCAAATTTTAAGCTTACATTCGAAATTGTGGCGGTCCAAAAAGTCTTTTGGTTCATAAGCATTTCACTGCATTCTACTACTGTCCACTGACAATTACGGTAACTCGGCACTCGAGTTTAATCCAAGTCCTAAAAAAAACTTAATTTGAGCGAGTGCAGACTGGTACCGCTGAAGTAGCGATCGATGCGCTAATAGCCCCAATGTCGAGCCAGAACGGATCGTCATTTGAAAACCCTTCCAGACCAGTGAGAGGCTCTTCGCAATCGATCGTGAGAGGCTGGAATTCGTCCAGAAACTCCATAGTCAACGCGTGCTCAACGTCATCGATTTCTGCTGTTGCGTCACTGCCAACTGCTCGTTCAACTGGCTTTGAAGTCTCCGTCGGAATAGTAAAGTTGATGTTATCAACGGTAGTCGGCGAGCATGGGAACAGGGCATCAAGTTGATCGATGGTCATACTGGCGTCGCTACTCAGCTTGAGTTGCTTCTGCTTACGCCGCTCGATCTTCTGACGGTATTTCTGTGCGTGAGTCATTGCTTGTCTGGTCGAACGAGTGCCGACATAGTTTGCAATGATCTTCCACGGTCCTGAAGGGTACATCTCCAGAGCTTCGAGGAAGCGTTCGTGCTCCTCAGTGGTCCAGAGCAATCGACTGCGCTCGTTCATACGCTTCTTGGACTTTTCACGGGTGAGACGAGCACGACGTCGAGCTGCTGTCACCTTTTCAGCTGATCGTGGAGGAATCCGGATGAGTTGGTTTCCATCCTGAAAAAAACCGTTCTGTACGACGGAGGAGATTGTCATGGTGTTTGGGTTTTTGAAAGTGTGATGGCACTTTTTGGAGGTGTGTGCACTACGATGCGAAAACGAGAATGAGGATTTGACTTCAATGTGAAAGGCTAAACACGTTGGTGTTGGGGCGCTTCAACCGAAGGATACGTTCGCGCCGTTGTTGGTGCGACCGATCGTCTTCAGAGTGGAAATTTTCCTGATACATTGCGGTGAGCACTTGATAGATGGGCGGAGTGAGGAACGGCATTGGGTGGGAAAGAAAGACCAGTCGATAATCGAAAAACCCGCATATTCGGCTGCTGTGGAGCGGGTGGGAGAGTTTATCAAGTGGGTTATGATCACTTTGTACATTTCCACCCGTGATGAGAGTTATGTCTTTTTCGGAGGGTAAGCATGGGAAGTGGCTTTTAACGGCTCTCGTCATAAAAAGGTCGAAATCGACTTGACACCGGCATTTGATTGAAAAACGGATTTTCCGATACAAAAGACAGGTGAAACTCACATGAGCTCCAACACCACTTGAATCAAAAGTGCACATAGCGATTCGAACGGCGGAGACGCCTCTGCGTCCCACGTACTGTACAGTATTGCGCGCGGCCGATCCTGAGCCTGGTCACATGTACAGCGACGACCGAACAAACTTGATTGAACGTCGCGGATATAGTACGAGGCCTGATTATGGTTAGACCAGCGGAGACTATTAATACACGTGATACTAATGTACCGGTACAGAAGCTCTGAAACTGAAAGAAGGTATTAAACGAGGTGGCTGTTGCTGGGGCCATTGCTGGCAGGGAACCCGAAAATATAATTTATATCAATTTCAAAGGACATCGAGAAATACATAACGCGCGGCAACCTAAGAACTCAGCAAATAAATAATTGGAGCGTGGACATTGCAAACGTAAATTATTAGTGAAATAAACTACCAAGCCTGGGTGAAGCCGCCTAAATGCAAGCATCCACGGTGGTGAAAGAAGAGAGTAGGTTTTGTTGGGGTGTTCCTGGAGTTGCAGAATGAGCTAGAATATGCGATTCGGAGGGCTAGGTAGCTGTTGTCCGGGAAAATAAAAGTTGGGTCGTCGTACACCAACTTCGTAAATACATATTTTGCTGAAGCATTTTTCGTAAATAAATTATTGATAGAAACAATAAACAGTAATTGGCAATAAATATATTTATCGGGTTCCGTGAAGTGGAGAAAGCACTGTATAGTTTGATAAACGCAAAATTAAATCTAACGACTCAGCTTCAACTATAACGTGTTCCAAGGCTCGTTTCCATCGACGTATTACATTCGAAGTCGTCGACTTCCAGCAAAAAACCGCCGTCTTGCGTGTAGGGCAACGGCTCGTCGTGGTCGATCTCGCTCGGATGGAAGTTGTCGAGGAACTCGAGCAGCACGGTATGCTCCGTGGCATCGAACACTGGAGTGGTCATGGGCTCCGGCATCGACGCTTCTCGAGTGTGAGAGCTAGAATCCTGGGACGACGATTCGGCGCTCTCGATGCTGTCTCTGTTCTCTTTGAGCTTGCGACGCTCGATCTTCTGACGGTACTTCTGGGCGTGCGTCATGGTTTGCCGGGTGGTTCGTGTGCCAACATGGTCAGCTATAATCTTCCACGGCCCAGACGGATAAAGCTCTAGCGCCTCGAGGAATCGGTCGTGCTCGTCGGTAGACCAAAGGAGAAGACTCCTCTCGCTGGGTAGGTCTTGATGACGAGAGCGTCGCCTCCTCTTGGATCCGTTACTCTCGTCGGCGCGAATGGGGATCCGGATCAGTTGTTGCTGGTCCTCGCTGTCCCCTTCGAATAATCCGCTCTGAACGACATCAGAAATCGTCATGCTGAAGAGGTACAGGGTTTGTAGGTAGTACGGATGGGTAGTGTTCAGGTCCACTGCCGTGTGTGTTGCTCACTGAAGTAAATGAAAAGTGAGATGAAATAAGCATGTGGTCTCGTGTTCAGAAGCTGTGCCGTGTTGCATTTTGCCAGACGTGCCCGACATGAGGTAGTGAGCGCTCAGGTGGAGAGTGTGGTGTCCTTTCCAAGCTGGTTCATCTGAAGATACAAGTCCCTGGCTATTATCCAGATTTATTTCTCGAAGCGAGTGGCACGCTGCACTATGTGCTGCACACCGCTGAATTGATCGGCAAACGTAGGACAAAGGAAAGGATGCACACACCGATTCGACACGCTGGTGACTAAGGGGATAATCACCCGGAGCAATTCGAGGCAAAATGGGTCAATTGTAACCAAGCTGATCATTTTTGACAGGGTGATTTGTTTTCAAATACAATTAAACCCATTCGTTACCGGTCTCTTTAGCATACAATCATTGATATTTGTGTTGTTTCGATCGGCTAAGAAGTGGATTTTGGAACAGAAAAGTGGGCAGCTCATGTGGATCAAATGTACGGATCACGCGTTGAAGTTGGTCAGGCGAGTGTCGATTCTATTGCCGCTGCTAAAATAGCGGACGGCTTGCTGTTCAGGGCCAGCAATGCTGGCACCGTGACCTTTTGTGTGGCGTTCGTCTTGCTTCGTACGAGCTATGCACTTGCGCCTACAGCCCAACGAAAAACGGAACCCGGGCGGTTAGGTCAGCAAATCTTAATTACGATCTGTTAATCAGTCCTGCTGCTCGCAAGGAGACGCTGTGCAACCGTGTATATATTAATAATACCCCGCAGTACGTGCCGGGAGTGAGAAGGACGGCAGCTCGTGGCCGTGAGATCTCAGCTGAGGTGGCATCAACGAAAAAGTCTTGCATGAAAAATGCTTCAATTTGAGCTCCACTGGTTGATTGAGTCTTAGAACTAAGGCATGTTCTCAGGTATTGAGCTCGGTAACACGTGGATCATTTTACGCAGCTGTTCTGGGCCACCATGTAGCTCCTTAGTTGTTTACTTGATCTCTTGGAGTGAAAAAAATTATATCAACAGAGTTTTATTGAAATTAGGACCGTCGTTTAAAAGCTGATACTAACGATATAATGGAGAAGGTTGCTGTCACGTGCAGACCTACTTGCACTGGACTACGGTCGCAGCACAAGCAAATAAAACGCGCTCCTCGTTTTCGAGAAGGTTTTTCAGGAAATTAGAAACTCTTGTCAGCTGGCTAAAAATACTTCAAGAAAGCTAGCTGTTTTGCATGGGGCAGAAATGATTTCGAGTGCACTGTGATGAATATCGAGTGCAGCTACAAAACGGTCGAGTCTTAGCTAGTGCTAACGCCCCAAAATGAACGAGCTAGCTCTTATCGCTGCGGCAATCTTGTCACAATAAAAAAAACACGTAGATGGACTCAACAAGTCGATGGCGAAGATATTCCCTACGCAGGATAATACAGTGGCAGAGAATTAATTAGTTCAAGGTAAAGAGCAGTGAACAGTTAATTAAGAGCACAGCCCGTCGATGAGATACGCCTTAAAGGTCCCTTTGCGTTGTAATTTGATCGTATCCCCCACTTTCGGCACCTCAACCATATTTTGCACTCGATAATACATCAAAGTGCACTCAAAGCCATCTCGTTTCCTTTGCATGTTCTATTAACAATTACTCCTCGCATCTACTGGTAGCTATCACCTGCATTTTTAGCTAGAAATGAACTCCCACCACTAAGACGCTGTCGTGCGAATACAAAAGAGGAGTTGTGTGCTCGATCTCGCTTGGTTGAAAGCTATTTACGAACTCCAAGAGCACTGAGAGCTCAGTGGCTTCATCTAGCAGACTAGTTGCTGCTTTAGCTGTCAGCGTTTCGGCTGATGGGCTGGTGAGCTCGTCTTCCGAAGACATATCGCAAGACGAATCGATGCTGTCCTTGCGGGGTTTCAACTTTCGTCGCTCGATCTTCTGTCGGTATTTCTGAGCATGTGTCATTGTCTGGCGTGCCGTTCGTGTCCCGATGTAGTCAGCGATCGCTTTCCAGGGCCCAGACGGATAGAGTTCCAACGCCTCGAGGAATCGGTCGTGCTCGTCGACCTTCCATAACTGTCGACTCCTCTCGGTCGGTGAGTCACGGCGCCGGGAACGCCGTCTTCGTTTCGACTGAGCAGCTTCAGCAGCTCGAGTTGGAAGTCGAATCAACTGTTTGTCTTTGACGTCTCCTACAAATAAGGCGCTCTTCACAGTCTCCGAAATTGTCATGTTGGGCGGCTATGGATTGTTGGTCGACTGGGACAATTCTAAACTGAGGACGGATGTGCTGGCCTGTTCAGAGCCTTGTTGTATTTTACCACACATGTGCATTGCGATCGGACGCTTGTCCATTCCAGCCGGAAATCCATATGTAAAAATTAGGTTTTAGTCGGTGACATATCCGAATGATTTACTAGTAGGCTTATCAAAGATATGTATTGTGGTTTTCAGCCTTTTTGCCGCCCGTTTTAGCTCCTCCTATCGGAGGGGCCCGATTTGTAAACCGGGCATCCGATAGGGCTCGGTGCACCTATATCGGGGCCTAAATAGGAGCGTTCACAAAGAATCAGTGGAGGGATTGTGCTCGTGAGGGCTGACTCCCCAGCGGACGGCCAAGAACAACAAGAACAACCAGGCGGAGGGGAGCGGGAACGAGACGCGAAGAACAAGACAAGCAACAATCCGGCGAATTGGAGAGCCCAACAGAGCGGACTAATAAACGTGCTGTTAAGGGAGACGCCGCGTTGATGGGCCGTGGGTCTTTTGAGAACAGGTACTGTGGTGTATAATGAAGATGCCTGCTGCTCCCTGCTTACTGTAATTTTGCCGATTGTACAGATCATAAGCAACCTACAGTCAAATCGCATACGCGGTTGTCTGCAATGGAGAAGCAGGTAAGTGGACCGTGTTGACGTTGATTCCTATAGTATGTGTTAATGCAATGTTGCTTGTTGTGTACCGTATAGACTCATGTAAATGGATATGAACTCACGGGCGCCGCATAGAGGCCCCCAATGCATTAACATGAACGGACGTGTGTAGAGCGACCATTGTGTTCCTCACATGCTGCACGTGGTGTTAGTTTGGGGACTCTGACATCTTGTCCAGTTGCTATTTCTGGGATAAATTGAGGACGAGCAGCCGACAGCTACGTCCTCGCTTCAGAGCGTTAGAGACTTATGATGATGACTTCTATTCTGATAATTCAATCCACTGACAAGTCTTTTTTTCATGCGTGTCTAGTGCAGCTACAAAACACTTCAAGAGTCTGACTTACTTCAATATTTGCGCTGTTAGTAGATCGTGCCTCTCGCTCCCCCGCTCTGTTACGATGGATAACACACCCGTTGCAGCCTTTGGCGAAGGTGTGGAGACAGCGGATACAGCACCTTGGGCTGTCAATGCCCTTGGTTCTCCTGGCGACGGGCCTCCGCCACTACCGTTAAGGGGGACTGCAGTCTTGATCACACGGGTTGGAGAACCTTTAGGGAGGGCACGTGGTGGATGGCGAAGTAATGTGGAATTTGATATTGGCGAAGGATACGCGGTGTTTAAGGAAAAGTGCATCGCAAGATATGAAGCTCTAATTGCTGGACCAGAGGCACCGAAAAAACCGCTTGCTCTACCGGGAGATGTATCCATCTACTTCAAGCGAACCAAGAACGACCCTCAGGCAAAGTACGTTAAGTTGACGACTGCAAATTTTCTGTCTACACTGCAATACTGCTGGAAGCTGCTGACCGTAGAGGACTAACGACAACTCGGTGATTTTCGGTTTGAAGCTTTTCTGTATGTTCAGCGAGCTGCTCAACCAGAGCAACTTCACCGCGCCACAGCCCGTCGAATTGAGCAGGCACGCATGCAGCGAGTGGCTTACGAGACAGCAAATGCTATACAGTTTGGAGAAATTACCGCGCAGCACCTCGACGTCGTGAATGCTAGGAGACCGGAGGCCTCTCCGTTTGAGGTTCCGGCTGATAATACCACAGCACAGGCAATGGAATTGGATCGACAGCGTGAGTTGCTTCAGCCACAGGAGAATGCTGCACGAGACGCTACCCAAACAGCTTCAGTTAAAGTAAGGCTGGGGGGGGTGGCATGGGTGCCTATGGAGGTTGGATATTTTGTCGCTTCGCCGAGCAATAGGTTTACCGGATCACGACATTTTTTCACGGGGTATATACCACGAGTTTACGCCTACACAACCGACTAACGGCGGGATGGACGATGATGACCACGCCGAAGACGAACCGATGTGATAGCTACAGATGCAAACCACTTGGTAGCAGAAAAACACAGTATATTCAACCAATATATCGTTACTCCATAGAATCACTTGTGTGCATTAGCTCATCAAACGTTTGCTGTCGTATCCAGGTCTCCATGTAGCCACATTGCTGGAAGGTCCCGAAGCATCCTTTTTCCTCGTGGCGTGTACACGCACGCATAGCAACATCCAAAACTCGTTCCGGGTACAAGCGAAAAATTAGATTGGCATACTTTTGTAACCAACGCTTTAGGAGCCCAAAGCAAGGCTCTATAGGATTCAGTTGTGGACAATATGGCGGCAGGAAATCAGTCGAGCGCCACACTGGTGAATTGCGTCTTGTAACTCAGGATACGCATGGATCTTGGCATTATACATAATCACAATAGAACGAGGTAATGGCCACGAGTTCAGATGCGGGATGATGTTCTTTACAAATGCAGCGTGAAACCTCTCTCTTGTGAACGTCCCCTCAGTTGATTCCCACGAAAAAAACCGTGCACATCAATAGCAGCCAACATTGAGAGTCTTTTGCCCCGGCGAAATGGAAGCTTGACGACTGCACGAGTGTTTCTCTTCGACCAGCCATATCGCCGCTCAGCGTGACGCCCATCTTTTGCTGTCTCGTCCAAAAAAACGAGTTGCTCAGCAAACGAAAAAATAGGGAGCAACTTTGAACGGTAAGCTTCAATTTCTGCCGGCACCGCTTCTCGAGCTGCCTTTGACAGAACTTTTCGGCTGAGATTAAGATCAAAATTAAGGACTCTGCAAATTGTTGCTGTCGAGATCGTCTTAATATCTGGAAAGTTCTTGATAACAAACTCGCGAAGCTCTTCAATGTAGAAAGTCGGGTGTGCGTTAACGTAGGTTTCTACAGCGGATAAAACTTCAGGAGGCCATCGTGCAGTGGTCTGGCGAGGGTGGTCCTCGTTGACAACGCCCTTTTTCATGAAAAGAGCATACCAGCGTCGAAGTGTTCGCTGCTTTGGTCCGAACAGCTCGGACACGTAGGCGGTTAAGATGTTAGACGTGCATGAGAGCCACAGCACGCCACCGGAAGTCATCGCCGTAGGTCATCGAGAAGCTGCCAATGTACAAATGACCTGCACGATGAATGGTCTGCTGGTTGAACGCAAGCCACTTCGTTTTGCCGCTAAAAAGTGGCAAAAGTGGCAGTTGCGCTCTAAAGCTGAGCTCCATACACCTCACAAATCCTAATATCAGATCGTTTTTAACTTTGTATGTTCGCCAAATCGGGACCATTTGCTAAATCGTCTCGAGATCGAAGGTCTCTGCTTTGCCAAAATGGATGAAAACCACAATACAACTAAACAGTACAAAATCATCATTATGTTGGAGCTGGGCATGACCCGCTTGTATATTCGTTTAATGATCGCTCAATTTGGCTACACTCAGAGCTATTCAATCACTGTAGTTTTAAAAAGATTTTTGGCTTCCTTTTAGAGATTACATCACGATGAGTTTCATTTGGTACTAAACATCCGGATGTTTTGGAACTCAAGGTTAGGTTTTATTAAATTGAAAATCTACTATAATCCATGAGGATAATACGTATTGGTATGAATACCAGCCGATTGGGCAAATCTCGTCATCTTTGTTTACAAACTGAACTTCATTTGAAAGCGTTAACAAAGCTGTAAGGCAAAAATCTGGAAACGCCCGTGTTTTCTTCACATAATTTATATGGTTAGTGCTAGTTTATATTAATTTTCATCGGTAACAAACTTGTGAACATACCCTCTACAATATATAAAAAAAACAAAAATAGCTGGCGTGAAAACTACATGTATGATGAACGAGCTAACCGATGTTGCGTACTATAGCTTGTAGTAGTTGGAAATCCAACATAGAACAGGATATAGCGACTAAAAGTCTTATGTATTTCCTGCGAGCACGAGCGCACATGTTATTTCGTCTTGTAGTCAGCAAACTCGATGTCCCCTTCTCACTCGCGGCACGTACTGCGGGGTAGACACGGTTGCACGGCGTTTCCTTGCGAGGCTGGTCTCCGAAAGGAAACCCGCATCTCGGAGCAAAACAGCAGGGCTGATTAATTTATTATAGATTAACATATTATGTTAATCAGCCTGCTGTTTTGCTACGATATTATCGTAATTAAGATTTGCTGACCTAACCCCCCGGGTTCCGTTTTTCGTTGGGAAGATGGGAGGCCTGCATAGCTCGTACGAAGCAAGACGAACGCCACACAAAAGGTCACGGTGCCAGCATTGCTGGCCCTGAACAGCAAGCCGTCCGCTATTTTAGCAGCGGCAATAGAATCGACACTCGCCTGACCAACTTCAACGCGTGATCCGTACATTTGATCCACATGAGCTGCCCACTTTTCTGTTCCAAAATCCACTTCTTAGCCGATCGAAACAACACAAATATCAATGATGTGGTATGCTAAAGAGACCGGTAACGAATGGGTTTAATTGTATTTGAAAACAAATCACCCTGCCAAAAATGATCAGCTTGGTTACAATTGACCCATTTTGCCCCGGGTGATTATCCCCTTAGTCACCAGCGTGTCGAATCGGTGTGTGCATCCTTTCCTTTGTCCTACGTTTGCCGATCAATTCAGCGGTGTGCAGCACATAGTGCAGCGTGCCACTCGCTTCGAGAAATAAATCTGGATAATAGCCAGGGACTTGTATCTTCAGATGAACCAGCTTGGAAAGGACACACACTCTCCACCTGAGCGCTCACTACCTCATGTCGGGCACGTCTGGCAAATGCAACACGGCACAGCTCCTGAACACGAGACCACATGCTTATTTCATCTCACTTCATTTGCTTCAGTGAGCAACACACACGGCAGTGGACCTGAACACTACCCATCCGTACTACCTACAAACCCTGTACCTCTTCAGCATGACGATTTCTGATGTCGTTCAGAGCGGATTATTCGAAGGGGACAGCGAGGACCAGCAACAACTGATCCGGATCCCCATTCGCGCCGACGAGAGTAATGGATCCAAGAGGAGGCGACGCTCTCGTCGTCAAGACCCACCCAGCGAGAGGAGTCTTCTCCTTTGGACTACCGACGAGCACGACCGATTCCTCGAGGCGCTAGAGCTTTATCCGTCTGGGCCGTGGAAGATTATAGCTGACCATGTTGGCACACGAACCACCCGGCAAACCATGACGCACGCCCAGAAGTACCGTCAGAAGATCGAGCGTCGCAAGCTCAGAGAACAGAGGGACAGCATCGAGAGCGCCGAATCGTCGTCCCAGGATTCTAGCTCTCACACTCGAGAAGCGTCGATGCCGGAGCCCATGACCACTCCAGTGTTCGATGCCACGGAGCATACCGTGCTGCTCGAGTTCCTCGACAACTTCCATCCGAGCGAGATCGACCACGACGAGCCATTGCCCTACACGCAAGACGGCGGTTTTTTGCTGGAAGTCGACGACTTCGAATGTAATACGTCGATGGAAACGAGCCATGGAACACGTTATAGTTGAAGCTGAGTCGTTAGATTTAATTTTGCGTTAATCAAACTATACAGTGCTTTCTCCACTTCACCAGCAATCAGGGAACCGATAAATATATTTATTGCCAATTACTGTTTATTGTTTCTATCAATAATTTATTTACGAAAAATGCTTCAGCAAAATATGTATTTACGAAGTTGGTGTACGACGACCCAACTTTTATTTTCCCGGACAACAGCTACCTACAGTTTGTGGTTGGTTGGAGCCCTCCGAATCGCATATTCTAGCTCATTCTGCAACTTCAGGAACACCCCAACAAAACCTACTCTCTTCTTTCACCACCGTGGATGCTTGCATTTAGGCGGCTTCACCCAGGCTTGGTAGTTTATTTCACTAATAATTTACGTTTGCAATGTCCACGCTCCAATTATTTATTTGCTGAGTTCTTAGGTTGCCGCGCGTTATGTATTTCTCGATGTCCTTTGAAATTGATATAAATTATATTTTCGGGTTCCCTGCCAGCAATGGCCCCAGCAACAGCCACCTCGTTTAATACCTTCTTTCAGTTTCAGAGCTTCTGTACCGGTACATTGGTATCACTTCGATGGCTTTCGACACGAGTGATTAATAGTGCACTTTTGATTCAAGTGGTGTTGGAGCTCATGTGGAGCTCATGGGGTTTCACCTGTCTTTTGTATCGGAAAATCCATTTTTCAATCAAATGCCGGTGATGTACCCTTCAGGACCGTGGAAGATTATTGCAAGGTTCAATATGAAAAGCTATACCCAACGTGTTTAGCTCTTCATATTGAAGTCAAATCCTCATTCTCGTTTTTGTATCGTAGTTCACACACCTCCAAAATGTGCCAAGTGCATCGCTACGTCTCCAAACATTATGTCTATAGTGTGGGCAGTCATTCGTCTGTACTATTGTGCGTTCTATTCGAAATTTCCGCGGGCGTCTGAGAGAGCGCACCCAATCGTGTAGCCTAGCATACAGAATGCGTTTTGGCGCTAATACAGAATAATCCTCTGACTCGCCATCTTCATTCATGACAAGTGCGCGGAGTCTTCAGTGCGAGATGCGCTGTCACTTTAACTTCAACGTGTATCTGGTATCTTATTGGATAAAAAAAAGGTTTTCTTAATTTGACCTCTAACAACGCAGCGTCGATTCGCCGTTCGCTTCGCGCCCTTTCTCCGAATCGTCCCGCTTCGGCAAATTGGGTACCATGGTATAGAATCAGATATGGCCATCTTGATTTCAAACTTAAATATCCCGGATAAGGTTTTTCATATTCTAACGATTCATTGCAGTAATTGGGCAACATGTAATGAATTAAGGGGCCTGTGACACTAGCTCCACATATTTCGCTGTAAGTGTCGCTACCGATACAGACTCCGCCGCCTTCACAAAGTCACTGGGGATCTTCTCGTCAACCATGAACGATCTTGCGTGGTCAACAGAGATGAAGTCACCTTTGCCAAGAACCGTAAGAAGGAGCGCTGCTTGAAGGAATGCCGTCTGCTTCTCATTGGCGCCAAACGTGCACTCCGGATTAATAGCCTCACACATTGTCAAGCGGTCTGAGCGAGTGAGCGCCACCGCGGTCGTGTTGATCTTCCCGCTGGCATCAGCACGAGCCAGGAAATCTTCAGCGAGTGTGATGTTTATCTCCATCGGGTCGTGGCCGAAGTAGATGTCGGTGCGCACCAGAGACGCGTCGTGTTCCGGTAGAACGTGTCGACCCAGATAGTCGAGAGAGAAGATCTCTGGCACAGGGTTAACCTGGACGGTATTGGCGATGTTAAACACCTCCATCATCACGGCTTTCAGGTCAGCCTTGGCGATGTTCTGGCCATTGCGAGGCAGATATCCGTGGTTGGCAAGCGCGTTAAGTGCGGGGCATGGCGAGCGACGGAATGGCGCAGTGGTGTTGGGTACACTTGAGCCTTCAGTAGCAGAAGGCTTGTGGTATTCACCGACTTGTAGCTCTGCGGAGGAGTCACGGCAACCCTCACTTTGTGCTCGGACCGAAGCTGTGTCGGTAATGGCAAAGAAAGCGATGGCAGCTACGAACGTAGCGCGGAACATTGCAGTTGAGGAGGAAGTTATCCGTCGGGAGTCGAAGCGAATTGTTAAACGATCAAGAAACAAACTGGTCCACAATACAGCAAGGAATTGCAGCGACACCATCTTTGCTTTGCTGGTGGTCCAGATTGCGTTAGCTTTCTCGGTTAAGTAAAGTGGAATCACTAACGCAGCATCAATGAAAGGTTCAGTTCTACTTTATTTACCTACCTGGAACTGCACATCTAGGGTGCGACTGATCGCGATTCACAGATTCTGTTCGCATATAAAAGTCCACAGGGCACTTACATGTACGCCAAAGGAGAAGTATCATGGAGTGTCCAAAGTTATCTGTTTAATAGGATTTTTGTGAATGTTGCTAGTTTCGGGTCAGCGCATGACTGGCAAATCGAACGACCAAACTGGAAATGCCGGGCACCGGCTTCAGCAGCAACCAGTAGCACGGCGGTGATTACGGCTTGTCCTCACGTCAACAGACACGACATCGACCTGGTGATCGCTGATTAATTTTAATAAAAGTGAAAGTCCTACTTGGTGTTTTAAAAATGGGAACATCAACTGTACTATTTATGTGAGCATAATTGCTTAAAAATTCGCTGCTTTTTAATTGCCTGAACCGTTCAGAATGCATGGCTCGTTCAGTGAACGAGCCATGCATTCCCAATTGGGTCCCAAGCCCCCATTAGAATTGATCTACCTTGGAAGGGCTGTAGATGGTCCAGGTCTCGTGCTCTGAGCCGTTCTGCAGCAGAAATGATTTCGTACTTACGAATTTACTTTCTATAAATTTCCTCGAAACAGGATTTTTAAAGGATTTATCTAGAATTACGGTAAGACCAAGATTCGTCTTTATTATACCCCCCCCAAAAAAAATAGCATGTAAAGATTGAAATAGCTGTCTATTAATACATGTACTTCAAAGTAGTTACATGATGTACCAGGTTTCCTGACCGTGCAGCAACCTACTTAAATCACGTATGTTAGGATAGATTAGCTACGGCATTTTAATAGTATGGTATGCTTTCACAACGCAGTGTGCATTAGTTCAGCTCAAGTTGATTGGTTTACGAACGCGACGCTGTTCTAGCAACTTTCTCTCCGCTTTCGCGTGCCTCAAATGCACCACTCATTCATGAAGCTAGAGCAACAAGCTCTGCCGACTTCGCCCCGAGCATTGCGACTGAAACGGGCTCCTTGGACTTCACAAAGTCCTTAGGAATTCGTTCGTCGATTAGGAACGCTTTCGCATGATCAACAGAAATGAAGTCACCTTCACCCAGCGCCTTCAGCAGCAGTGCCGCCTGCAAGAAAGATTTTTTCTTCTCGCTCTCCCCAAATGTACATTCTGGGTTAATGGTCTCACACAAGGTGGCACGATCCTTGCGAACCTGGGCGATCGCAGTAGTGTTGATCCTGCCATTACTGTCAGCCCGACTCAACACATCGCCAGCCAGTGTCATGTTCACCTCCATCGGGTCATGTCCAAAGTACGCGTCCGTGTGCACCAGTGACGCGTCATGTTCGGGAGCGTGATGCGTGCTTAAAAAGTCGAGTGAAAAGACGTCAGGGACTTGGCCAACTTGCGTCGTTGCCGTGTCGTTGGCCATGTTGAACACGCTCATGATCGCAGCCTTCAACGCGCCTTTCTCGATGTTCTGTCCGTTGCGAGGCAGATATCCTTGGTTTGCAAGGGCATTGAGTGCTGGGCATGGCGAGCGGTGAACGTAGCAGTCGTGTTGGGCACACCTGAACCTTTAGCCGCAGAGGGTTTGTAGTATTCACCAACTTGTAGCTGTTCGATAATATGCCAGTACCCCTCGGTCGGTAGAGTTCCTCCCGCTTGGACCCGGGCGATGTCACTAAAAGCTGCCAAAGCCATGGAAGCGGCGAACGTGGCGCGCAGCATTGTTTATGATTGAAGCAGGACTGTGAGTGTCAGCGTCCAAGCAAATGAGTAAGTGATTGTGACATTGTGAAGCGAACCTGGCTCACAATGCCAGCCTTTACCAGCAATGATCAAAAGCAGGGATGTTGTTGATCATTTTAGTACCGGTACTACTTTCCCGGTGATACAGAAGTCCCCTGCAATAAGCCGGAGAGGTCGTCTGATAAATTTCCATAGGGATATTAAAGTAATCAGGTGATTTGCTCGCATTATCTAAATCAACGTGATCCGATATAACAGGGGTATCGGAAGTGCAAGCTACGCTTCTCAGGGGTTGTGAACACACTTCGAAGCAGTATATAACTTGCTCCTTAACCTATTGAACACGATTACAGTACAACTTACTACTACACTATTGAATTGTTTTTTTTGTTAATTTAGAAATTGATTCCTTTAGCGTTTCGGTGGTGCTGCAAGTCCTGACTGTACAAGCAATCTCCGGATTTGTTGCTGTATAACTCGTATGACAGGTCGAGAAGAAGTAGGGAGAGGAAGAAGACGTTACTTGTAGGCGTCAAAAGACGAAGTGAGTACTTTATTAGTATTAGGAAGCCACCAATAGCTGTACACCAGCTATTAGTGTCTGTATAGTTTAAGCCAGTCATACCGACTTAAACAGGACCTCCTAAATCTCATTATAATATTTTGGAGTGACTAAGGTCAGGTAATCAAGCTGTTTAGAGGCTACTTCAACAGCCTCCCTGCCTCTGAACATATTTTATCAAACTGACAATTCTATGTTATAACAGAGGTAAAACTTTCCTTAAAGGACTTTTCCTCAGTCCTTGAAACGCCGCCAGGAAGTCGCTTAGGCTAGCCGATCTGACTTTGCCCTGCAGTTTCTGCTAGGGAAGAGGACGCTAAGTGACACGCCTGGTAGGAACTCAAGGATGGAGCCAAAATGTCGTCTCTACTTGCCGCTGCTACGAAGCAGGCTCCCTCGCATCGGTAGAGGCTATTTCGGTGGGCACAGAGCCCTTCCGATCTGCAAAGAGCGCTTCTTATGAGGGAGAAGAAGAAGCGGGCGCCGCGGACAGCACTGCAGGTTGCGCCAGTTCTCATCGCCACGCTGGAGGAGGGGGGAAGGGGCTTCTCGAGCACACGTGGCCACCACTCCATCGAAGAAGTCACTAAGCTGGGGTATTTAGTGATGATGTCATTTGTCACACAGAAACCACAAAATCTACACATTATGACACCGACTACGTGTCCAGTGACACAAATGCTGAAAGTGAAAGCGACTGAGATGTACTGGCGTATCTCTAACAAATTTGTTGTTAAGCATGGATTATTATTGATAAACTCATGTGTCTAGATAATCGGTACTTGACCAGGGAAACTCAACGAGGGAAAACCTTGTGCGAGCAAAAAGAATAAAAACCAGTGGGAAAAATTCTAAAAAGAACGCAGAATATAGACACGCTTCATGCGCTTGTATTATCAGGGTATTTCTAAACTGAGTGGCCGGATCCTGCTTTCAGAA